>JARFNW010126463.1:0-12043 GCA_031763155.1 Dirona albolineata | reverse complement strand
CTCTCTCTCTCTCTCTCTCTCTCTCTCTCTCTCTCTCTCTCTCTCTATCTCTCTCTCTATCTCTCTCTCTCTCTCTCACTGCTTCCTTTGATGTATGATATATTATCTTGTACTTTGGACAGACAGCCGTCTTGAGGAACTTAAAATGATTGTCTCCATTTTGTTTTCACATTTTATTTCCAGTCTCTCTGTGTGTGAGCTTGCACCCTACCCTCAACCCAGGATACGCTGATTTGACATGTATAGCCTAACTTTCACTTATATTTTATTGTACTCGCATCGCAGATCATATTTTGCTTGTCATGATACTATAGTTTCAGACCGTAGAAAAGTAGTTTTGTATTTGAAACAACTCTCCAGCAAAACACATATTTATTGGATTCAATTTTACATTTGATAGAAGGGATGATGAACAAACCTTGATAAATATTAGAGCTGGACAGATCCAGATCGGATAATCGTAGATTTTAACAAATTTATCTTTGGGAAGCAGCCATAGAACCGTGGAGAAAAATCAAATCCTAACTATTGGACTAATAAGTAGTCGAATTTAAATCCAACCCTTTTCAAAATGACACAATTTAACTTATACCAATGTAATATGAAACTGTATGTATATTTGTAACCAATCCATGGACCCAATGGTAGTTAGGACTTGTTACTTCCTGGCTTTATCATTTTATAACAACAACAGGAAAAGAATGATTTTTAATAGAAAGAACTTGTAAAACTAGATCATGAGAGTTATTTAATTTTTATCTGTCTTGTGTACAAGTGTGTTATGGGCATGCAACCGTAAGACTTGTTAGTCATCTTCTGTAGTTCTTTTTTGTTGTTCATTTGGTTTCATTAGTTTTTATTTGGTCAAATTTCACTTATCAAACAACATCAGATAAAATGCCTGCAAAATATTGACCACACAAAGTAGTATAGCCTTGATGGTTCTCCTTCTTGCATATGTTTGTGTGTGTATGTCCACGTATGATGATTATTATTTGTTTTTCTAGTGAAATTAGATAGTGATCTTCGTGTTATGAGGGTTCTGGTCTCAGAATATGGATTATACGTTAATTTATGGAAGCGAAATTGCGTACTTTGAAATGACTCCACATCATGAATAATGGAAAAGTTCATTTATGTATATATATATATATATTTTTCATGTGAAAGCTGTTTCTAAAAAAAAGATTCAAAAATGTTTTAAAAGTCTATTAAGGATTATTGCATTTCACAGTCCGCTTTGATAAAGCTCAACTTTTCATTCAATAATGAAACAATTTCAAGCTATTCACAACTGTATTCATATCATAATATTTCTTTCCTTTTTTGTATCTACTTGCTCATTTTTCCAAATATTTTCATTTCATTTATTGTCATTTCAAGTCTCTTTTTTTTCTTTCTTTCTTTTAACATTTTAATGCCTTTGTTACATTAAGAACTTGAATGTCAGATGCCTGGTAAGGGGTGTATTGTCATAACATCCCTAATTCTAAGACAGATGTTATCAAAATACGACAGTGCCTTTAATCCGATTCTGATCCAGCTGATTCATGTACAAACCAAGATGATCCCACTAATTGGACAAATTGTCTTTACATATTTTTGTCATATAATATACAAATGTTTTTAATTATTTATTTTTTTAATACAAAAAACTAACAAATGTGGGAGTGGGAGAATTATTTTCTGGACACACAATTGTAATAATATGATAAATATTCTTTTGTAATGCTTTATACCACTCAGCAAAATATTTTTATGTCACCTTCTATCTCTGTTGCATGCATCTCATATATTAGTTATCAATAAATTGTCATCAATAACTTTATCCTTCTTACAAAGTGATCAAACTTAAAAAATTACATTAATTTACTTGTAATTTGTTTTTGTTGTGATAAACCACAGTCATCAGGTCAGTTAATCAGAGTTTTCTTTTAATATTGACTGACAATTTACTTCATATGTCATTTTGTATTCAGATTTATAATTTTTGTTTAGACAAATTCACATTAAGGTTAAAGCAAGGATTTAAATACCTCCACCTTAAAAGAACTTTCTCGTGAGATGACCATTATATTTAGATAGTTTAAGAATTCATCTTGCACCCAAATACACCTTTAGCTGGAATTTAATACAGATTTTCTACTTATCCTTATTTTTCTTACCAATTTGAACAAAATATTATATATCTACTGTCACTGATATACCATACAACTAGATGATTACCCAGTATGTATAACTGACACTTTCTCTCTAAGAATTTGTTTGCCAGCACATTTATTAACTCTTGTAGATTTCTATCCCTATTTTTTATACATCCTGAAAAAATTCATAGTGATTTATTTTGACATGTAGATCAGGGATGAGCGACCTTTTGAACTCTGTGGGTCAATCATGAATTCTCAAGTAGTCTGGGCCCAGATGAATTACTAAATGGGGTTATGTTTTTAAATGCATGAGTATAGTAAACCCACTGTTGACTTTTCAACTTGTCAAATATATTTCATGTCTGTTCGTTGCCACCCCTGAAAATGACAGTAAATACATCATGCTTTTCTTTTGGCTCTGATATTTTTCTTTAAGTTTTGAACAAGAAGTTATTGTCAATTCAAATCTTAATGAACAAGAATGATAATGAATTTAATGTTTTCATCAAAAACGATTGAAATATTAGATGGGTCAAAAGAAATTATAATGATTGTAAACCTTGTCATTTTACAAGCATGTACACCAGGGATTTTAGATAGAATATCATTATAAGCTTTCTGTTCTACCACAGTATTTGCTGTACTGTTAATGTGAGAGAAGTTTTTGAGCAAATTCTTACTATGTATTCTAAAAGTAGAATGATTGATGTTTTCGACACTGTGTCCCATAGAGACTCCAATGCATAAAAGCCAATATTCAGTTAGATGAAGAAGAGAAAATATATATTTATGCGAATAAGATGTAAAAATGGTTCTGAATGTGTGCATTTCATGCAAATAAAAAAATGAAATTAGTTTTCTAGGTCTGTCATGTATATATTTTTATTTTGTGGAACAGACTATCTATTAAGTGAATATTGCTCTTTTTTTTGTTATGCAGTACATACAAACGAGAATTAAGGTCTCATGTCTGAATATTTATTTGAAAGGTTGAGTTTTATTGCTTTATATTGATCCCAACAGCCCAAGTATTGCGAAGCTGAAAGAGGATAAATGGTCTCCTCGTAATATCGTGCTCCTTAACGGCAATCGCAGATCTTCCTTCAGGTAAACCCTGAACATACGGCCAGTATTTAGCCTCTCAGGCCACGTGTTTCAAACCCTTTTGGACTGTTGTACAACATATATCTATATTTATCCTTGTAGCAGTTTCTAACTTCCTTGTGGACGATATTTAACAGCAATAATCATTTTGTTCTCTTTAATTCTTTTTTCTTTTTTTTCGGGAGGTGAATAATACATTATTTCTTTCTGCCCACTTATTTATCCTCCATGCAGGGATGTCTAAATCCAGGGAAAGCTAACGCACTAATGACGAAGCCTCCTTTTTTTTTCTCTTTCATTTCGTGTTAAAAATCTAATTCATTAATATCCATTTTGGCCAATCTGTAATAATGTAAATCTTTTCAACTGACTTGTTGCACAGTCTTTATGGTAGTCCAATATTGGCTAACAAGATATTCAAACCTGTAGTGTTGTCACATAATTTGGAAAAACAAACTGCTTGGGGCTTCAACTCATACTATATATATATATATATAAACCTTCCTTTTAGATAACCTGCCTTTTTGTTTTTTACTCTAATGCATGATCTCACCCCTACATGTAAAGCATGAATTACTCTCACTTTCACATTATCAATATCAGCTGATCTCCATGTAGCCTTATACAAAATTGATCACAGCTTTTTGTCTAGTTTTATTTTGGGTAATTACCTTCTCTTTCCTTAAAAACTTGAAAAACACTCTTTCACTGCTATTCAGTATTCAGAATGTCTGCGTTATTACTCTCTACAAAGACATTGGAACATTTTTCATAATTTTTCTGATTTTCTCTAGGGGGTTGTCGTTGTTTGGTTACAAGTGTGTGGAAAGGAGATTGTGGTGGTGGGGAGGGGTAAGGGGGGGGGGGGGACTTTTAGGTTTGTTTTGTTTTTTTGGGGTTTTTTTGTGTGTTTTTCAATAGAAAAATCGAGTACAGTCCCTTTCAAAGTTATTCAGGCTATATTTAATCCCTCCTTGTTCACTTCAGCTGACATAAATTCATCAGTTCTCCATTTAGAGATAATTCAATTGTAGTGATCACTTTCTTTATTCCTGATATATACTCCTTTGAACCATTCAATTTACGATTAACAGTTCTATTATTTTGTTTGTAAACTTATATACTGACATCCTTACTAGTCTTTTCAGTGCTTTGAGTTTAAATATAGACTATGCATACATAGTAAATCACCTAATCCAATAACTGAGCATATAATTTGCTATGCTATTGGGATTAGGAGTGTGATGTGACGGCATACCCCATTATATATTCATTGCCTAGTGTTTTGAGTTGTGTGTTAGTTGTAAGATAGTTGGGGGTCATTTGGTTTTTTTTCATCAATAGACAAAAGCAATTACAGAATATATCTGGTTTTTGACTAAGATTGAAACACTTCAACTCAAATGTTTTTCTTTTATATAGTCTGGTTATTTAGAAGTCTATTTACTGATATCAGTGATGGGCAGTAAAAATTATTGTTGTATAATTTGTTATCACTTATAAAGAAAGAAATCGTGTGTAGATAGGTATAGAAATGAATATAAGAATTGGATATTGGGGGATTCATATTAAGCGGATGAATTTAACAAGTACTTTTAGTTTTTATCATCTCTGATAACCTTTTCCAAATATTTGGCCGGATTTTGAATTTTGTTCCGACTGAGTCAATTAGACATGGTATTTTTACTAAAATAGTTTGGTTTAAGTACTATTTTTAGTGTATTGTTATTCTTGGACGAAATGCTATTTTCCGATTGCCTAGCAGCCTATCCAGGTGGTGTCAAATCATCACTTGTCAACTTAATGTAAGAGAGACTTGGATAAGCATGGTTCTAATGGCCACTAGTCTTTTTAGGAAAATTAAAAAAGTCTCTAATAATGTATGTTACTGACTGAGATACAAGGCCATGTGAAATTTTAATTTCTTTTGAGAGTTGTGTCTCGCGTTTTAGAGAGAATTATTATTTTAAAGACGGTCAACATGATAAAAAAAAGTAATTGTAAGTATATATATATATATATATATATATATGATATTATGATTGCAAATGTATGATTTTGCTCTCTTTTTTTATGTCTTTTATTTATAGTCTAAGGTAAAACTTAATATTTTTTTATAAAACATGATTTGTTTTGCATGAATACCTACTTGTGAATTGTTGTATTGTTTGCAAAGACATATGAAAGGTTCTTGATATCAATGCAAATGCTACACAAAGTTTCTTAGTGTGGTAACATTAGCTATTATTAACTTAGTAGCAGTAGATAGATTTGCAGCTGAGTTCGGGGTGCGAGGTTAAATTTGATTCATGAATAAATCTAGTGTCAGTCTGTACTAACCATGAACAATTTTACTAACACTCAACACACCTTAAACTGTTTGTCACATGTAGAAATGTAAGTGATGTGGCTCTCATGGAAAGCGTCAGCATTAAATATGGCAGAAACAGATTTTGCTTCTTTAACGAATAATATGACAAATTTATTTTTTTGGGTGAAATATTTGCATTGTAAACATTTTATCCTCTTTATATTTGAATGATTTAATCTTGGGCCATCACGCAACTCTCTATATTTAGATGCAAAGAGAGGCTTGTTTACTTTCCTGAAAACTGAAAATGATTAAATGAAAAGTAAAAATTGATCCTTTGATCATAATAACAAGTCAATTTCAATTTAAAGATCTGCCTACTTTCATTACATGATCAGATATAAATGAAGCTCTTAAAGCAGAACATAATGTTTAAAATTCTTTCGGGATATTTAAAGACTGTTCACTTTCATTATCTCATTAATTATTCTGCATGTGTGTAAAAAATGTAATTGCTATATTTTCTTTGTTTTTAAATAGCCATCTTGTGCAATTATGATGATGGTGTGTTATACCAAAAGATAAATCTTATTTTGGGGATTAACTTACCTTTTTATTTCTGTTTTAATTGTTTTGAGATTATGAACAGACAATAAACCCAAGGCATGCTTACTATTACTACTGTCAAAAGTCGTTCTCAAGACTATTGTATTTTCGCTCATTCACGCCCAGTCGCTGCCTTTCATGATAATGAACAATGCTTACAGCACACCATGTATTATTATTTTCTTTAACCATTTTGCCCACTTCTGATTTTTCATAGCATGATTTCACACCAATCTTAGCAGCGCATCTATATACATGCACAAGTGTGACTGGAAATAAAAATGTTCTAGAGGTCGCTCTACTTTCTATGTAATGGCAGAAGGCTTATCCACTATGCAGAAGTTTTGTCAATGAGAAACACAGTAATGAAAGGTTTAAACTTTGTGTGGTATAAGGATAACCTTTCTCCTCAAATTGTCGGGAGAGTGTGACCAATAATCTCCATAGTACAACTTATGTTTATTAAAGCTGGTCAGTCGTGGAAAATAATTGCCTGTCATTGTCATGCCGTCCTGACTTTATGTGTATTCAATGTTACAAAGCAGTCAAAAATCAGACATTATAATCATTCTTTTTTAAAATAATTCATTAAAGACACATTTCCACCTCCTATATACTTTTGTGTCATTGTAAGTGAAGCTGGGAAGCAGTAGGGCCCAACCTTTTATTTAATTTTTTTTTTTCTTCATTATTTGAAGGTTTTATATAAGTATCACAGTAACAGTTGTTTGGAGATATTTGTTCTGGAAGAATAAATATACAGTTCAATCACCAATAATGATTTAGATTTGATATTTTAAAACTTTCTCGTTTTCATATTTGTTATAAACTTTTTATTTATCCGTCTCATTTATAATAAATTTTTTTCCTGTCATCCCAGAACAAATGAAAAAACAGTCAAAAAGCCAGGCAACCACTCTAAAAAGAGCATGTCAGTGTCCCACCACCACAGCACAACCGTCTCTCCGCAGGCCCTCATGTCGGAGAAAAGCGCTCTTCACGATAAATGTTTAGAGAGGCCTTTGATGAAGCCTGCTGGATCTCCTGAGAGAGAGTATGAAGAGAGGCCAAGCCTGAGTCTGCCTGAAGTGAAGGGAGCCGACGGTACTTAGAACTAGTTGGCATCTTCCACACTTTAAACAAGGCCTTTTACGATGCACTTTTGACTATGAATGGCATATATCATAACACCTTCTGTAGAAAATTAAAATCTTGCAAAAGAAAGGAGTAAAATTTTGATGACATAATATATTTCTTTTGAAATAATCTTCAACTTCAAGTAAAGATGCAAATGCAAGGTGTATCATTTTCCCTCTTCTGATGATAATAACAATAATACTAATAAAAAGTAATAGAAACGATAATGATAATAATAATAATATGATGATGATGATAATAAACCTTTCTCAATTTTTTTTCTCCATAGTCTCCAGCAAAACCAAAGACAAGCATTTATTTGTCCACAGGAAATCCAACGTGTCCAGTATCCCTCACATAGGAACACTGGACATGCTCCCAGTCAACATCACTCATGTGAGTTAGATATTTATTTCAAAATTCCATCATAACATCCATTTGAAAAAGTTATTTATATCATGTCTAATTTTAGAAACATCAGATTTAATTTCCTTTACTTAAGCGTTGTTGATTGACTGAGCATTATGCTGGGCCCAACACTTTTGTATTGTACAAATGGTTAAAAACAAAATTATGACTTATTTAATTTAACAATAACATAATGCCTCAGATCTACCTTCTTGGAAATTATGTAATTTATATTTTGTTATTTGTTGTTGGGGGTTTTTGGGTGGTTTTTCTATTATTGTCATGAAATAAAAAACAATAAATTTTCTAATGCTTTTTTTTATCTCTTTCTTTCAGTTTCAGAATGATTCTTCATCAATACCAAGTGAGAAAGATTTCAGCAATTCCGGACTCCCAAATGTGTGACAATCATGAGAGACATGTATAAACACACACACACACATACACATATATACACTCACATGCGTATAATAATACACACAAATAGTCACAATTATACACACACACACAAACACACACACACACACAGACACACATACCTACCTACTGTACATCTGTCATATTCCGTCCCACGAGTGTTTCCCCATCCATTGCCATATCTATATAATTTAAGCAAGACTTGATTTTTAAAACTCTTCAGATGCGAGGATTTGCAAAAGTCGTCTACCATGTTATATTACGACTTCATGCAGAGGTGAATTAAGATACACATCACTGCAGAATTACATCGGCCTAACTCCGAAATTAAAAGTAACGTGGTGAGCCTGCTGGAAGCCAGTAAAAGGTAAAAAATAGTGGTTTGAATCAATTTTGGGTTTTTTTGTATCTTCTGTAAAATTTACAAAATGCTAGTTAGGTGGATAGAATTCTGCAGCGACGATATTGTATGTATGGTGTTACAGACGTATAAACATATAATGCGCTGTTCTGGATGCCTGAAGTTATTGTTAATAGATAGATTTGTTCAGACTCGTTTCTGATTTGTGTGCGAATTCAACAGTGTTATTCTTTAGTTTTTGCAGGATTTTTGTTTTTTACAGTTTCCTACACAGAATTTATTGAGGTTTATACTTATTAATTCGGTCCGAATGGTCTTTCTGTATGAATTCAGATCGAGGTGAACTTTTTAGCATTCAATTTCTTTTTCATTGCTAGAATACATATTGCAGGGTAACTCTTCACATTCTCAAAATCTGGGGCTGTATGATATATGACTTGTGAAGTTTCAAATCTCAGATTCTGTGATTTATATTTGCTGAACATGTACAAAATTTTCTAGAAAAGATGCTCAAATCATGTTACTTGCTCAATTTATTGTAGCCTTGGCTTGCATTTCAGAGAGAGAGGAAAGTAAAGAAATAAGGCTTGTGTGAGTGTGTGTGTGTATGAGTGTGTGTGTGTGTGTGTGATAGAGTGTGTGTGTGTATGCATATGAGGGAGAGTGAGAGAAAGACAGAGAGTGAGAGAGAGAGAGAGAGAGAGAGAGAGAGAGAGAGAGAGAGAGAGAGAGAGAGAGAGGAAGTTTGATTGTTTTTTGTTTATAGAATGTAACTTACTTGTATGTTACATTATGTTGAATCAGTGATTATCTATCATATTGCTTGTAGCCATGCCAAGCATACACTCAAAAACGGTTAACCCGAAATCATTCCATTTTTTTGTTTGTTTTATCAGGGGCTATATTTTTATACTCATCCCAAAATGTAGTTTGAAGTCACTGCTGTTTTAATTTTATCGTACCTCGTTTTGATGAATTTTTCATTTTTTTTATGCCTTTGAAACCTATGTTTAAGTTTAAGCGACAGTGACTCTTCATATCAAACCTAGAGAATTATGTTATGTTATCAAAAATAAGGTCTGGGTCACTCCCCTTTAGACTTACACTTTATTTTTCTTAATGATTGGTTTTCAAAGTAATTTAGATGTCAAAGCAACTTTTTTGCTGAGTGAATAGATATACTGCTTATTGCATGCTTATACGAAACTTGAATTCACGTTGTGTTATGCATTGAATAATATAAGGACTCATGTCCTTCTAGCTGACCAAACTATCAGACAGTACAATAGATGGTCTTGGTTACCTCTACAAATTACCTCAACTAAGAGTTCTGTGAATTTATGAAAGTTGGGACAGCTAAATTTAACACGGTACATTTCCTTTTGTGTTCCATCTGTAATGGCTGAAGAAATATAGAACCGTATGTGCCTCAAATATTTCATCATCATGATTGTTCAAGTGACATAGCCTAGCTAGCTCTCTGTAACATTTTCTGTGGCTGTCATGATGCTTTTAAAGTCAGATTGGATGTGAGTGATCACAATACATTTGAACATTTGATACTCATTGACTTCACACAAACAGATTCAACCCAACCCTCTCCACCCACCCACTCCCAAAATCCCTTCACTGAATCATGTGTAACACATCATTCAAGATTTCAGACACAAACGTTGGATCACCTGCTTGTCTTAAATCCTTCTCTTGTCGGACCATATGTGGTGGTGGTAGCGCCTGCAAGCAGATTTGGATTATCTGCATTTGTGTGCAAATGCCTAAAGCACCATTCAAGCCTGAACATTAGACGGATCTGTATGTGATGGATACTGGTCACATGTGTTTGCTGTGTGAAATGCTGACTGTTTTCACCAAAGACCATAGCCCTCCATAGATTCATTGTCCATTGAAATTTTTAAATTTTTGGTGTTTATTCTTACCACAGAAAATGTAATGTGTATTCATCCCATCAAAATGGTGTTACAAAAAACCTCAAACAGTGGACAAGGTGTAAATCAATCTTATCGATTGAGGCAATAAAAATACCCCCAACTTTATAGACACACAATTTTCATATTGAGAAACTGTTCTTTCTATATCATCAATACTTATTACGATAAGATCATTTGTACAGCGGCTTTCCTTGGTGGCTCAATGCGTCCTGTGTCATGTTTCATACAAGGCATTTTTATGAAACATCGCATCCACTTTTAACGCGTCAACAAAATTGTATTACAATTTCAGCAGTGGTAGCCAATATGGACCTATTGCATTGAGTTGCTTTCAGGGAACCCAATGTTAAATTTTCTTCATTGATCAGGTGCGATTTAGTGCAGACTTTCGTCAAAGTGATTCTTGTCTATTTAGAATCAACAATATTTAAAAAAAATTTAAATTGTAATTGTTCTCAGAAAGTAAAATCGACTTAGCCAGGAGAGACTTGCTCGGTACCTCTATAACCAATTCTCAGTAGTGAGCCACTTTGAAATTTAATCACAGATTTAGATACAAATGTAAAAATTCTACGTCTAAAAACTATGAATATCATAAGAGCACAAAAAATACCCCCAAAAAGATATGTAGATCCGGTTGCAAGTATACAGCATGGATTACTATTGATTGTTATTTAAAACTATGAATGTGGAAAAAGATAATTAAGATTTTAGGTTTGTTTTGAGGTATTTGTACTTTTATGACATTCATAGTTCTTTTTACGCCTTGCTAGATAAAAGTTTAAAGAGGGATGGCAATTAAATGCTAATTTGTAAATGTGAAGTTTCAACAATACTTGTGTAATGTGTAAAAAGCTACCACTCTTCAAAGTTTGGTACATATTTTTATCATAACCCGACATATCCACTTGAAATTGCTGGTTTTTGTATCAACTAAAAGGAAGTTACCATGAGTCAGAAATGTTTTTATTGACTCATTACTTATAATTCTACATTTATATTAAAAAAATTAAACTATATCGGTAATGAAATAATTCAAGCCATTCAAAACATTTGGAATGAATTTTGGGTGAATTTGAAAGAAAAAAAAACCCAGTTATTTGAATTGTTTCTTTTGTGGGCTTTTTTTTTTGTTTTTCATGTTTGCTTGTAAATACTGGTTTGGTTGAGGTTCCACATAGAGGTTTTATTTATTTAATCTCATATTATTTCATGTCAGAGTATCTCCTCAACTATTATTAAATGGTGTTTGGTTCATTGTACTCAGGGTAATTTTGGCTATTTCCTGTTGGTTTCTTGCTACATGACCCCAAATTCTGTAAATTTCCTTCCTTTTTTATTGCATATATGTTATTTGTCTGTGTTATCACAATGGAAATTGGTTGATGGAATCTGTGGTTATTTTATTGGTAATTTGGCATTACTCTTTTCTATTATTTTGTTCAGTGTCAGGGTATTGTGCAAAAGAGAAAATGTTTAACACTTTGTAGTGCAAAAAAATCGTGAAATTTAACAGAGGGGGAATGAAAGAGAGAGAGTGTGTGTGTGTGTGTGTGTGTGTGAGAGAGAGAGAGAGAGAGAGAGAGAGAGAGAGAGAGAGAGA
>JARFNW010126462.1:0-21679 GCA_031763155.1 Dirona albolineata | reverse complement strand
GAGAGAGAGAGAGAGAGAGAGAGAGAGAGAGAGAGAGAGAGAGAGAGAGAGAGAGAGAGAGAGCGTAGTCAGTAGCATGAAGAGGCCTACATCGTGTGGGTTTCAACCAATCAAACATTATACTTTAGCTTTGTCTAAATAATATCAATATCTTTTGTTTGTATCAAACTTAATACCAACATGAAAATACATCATTGATGAATTCTCGTAAATAAAGGCACAAAGAAAGTTAATGAACTTTCAGCAGAATTATATATTAAAATAACTGTAATATCATTGTCTTGAACAACCACCATCAATATATTGATATTATATATATCATAGTCTATGGCATTTTCACAAGCCTCTTTTCTTCTATGAATTATTGAATAATAAAGACTTGACTGTAAGAGAGCCAAAAAAAAATCTGAGAGCTTGTTTACGTGAGCATGCAAGGAAGCAAAGATGTTAGGGCTACTATCAGTATAATCAGTATCAGCAATTGTCAATTTGGCCACAGGGATGGATCAAAATGGCCCATCTACACGGGACACTTTGTTCTAATGACCTGCGTTATTGTTACTGTATTCCAAGCATATAAAATGACTCGTCATTTCCTAGTTACCAACACCAGAACAAAAAAGGTTCAATCAACGACAACACACAATTGAGATCAACCTTGAAATACTAATGAACATGTTTTGATGAACAAGATTAGATGACGCTACTCCTGCTGAGTTTTATTTTAGGGTTGACTTTTTCTCCATTTCCATGTGTGCGTGTATGTCAAAATGTGATATTTATTCGAACAAAGAAAATGTAATAAAATGTAATTTCCAATTTTGGATTATTAAAGTTGGTCTCATCCATCTGACCTTTTATTATTTTTATAACTGATAATACTGGTTGATTCATCTCAAAAGGGATGAAGAGTTTTGGTGTTGTATTGCAAGAGTCGAAGACAGAGGAGAGGGGAGAGAGCAGAGTGGAGGAGACAGAGGAGAGGGGAGAGGGATTGTCTTGAAGGATGGAATTGCTAATAATGGCGATTGCTGTTACATATTATGTTGGTACGTACGTATGTTGGTGATATTATGGTAGTGATGGTGGTGGTGAATGACGTACGTGATGTGAGAGTGAGAGGTGACAAAGATTTTGATACAGACTGCGGAGGACAATTGACACAGCGGCAAATCTTGCATTGAATAAAAACATGTACAATATTTGACAGTTGATCAAACAACAAAAGCAAAATCTAATTTGGCTTGATAGATATTGAACGCCCAAACCCGCGTAGGTGTTAGGATTACAAGCTGATGTTAAATTAAAAGGTGTGTAAAAAATACACGGAGCGAGGGGGGACTCTCAAATTCAAACAGAACAACCAAATCACTGAGTTCAGTTGGGTGGAAACAGAATGCGTCTTTACCTGGTTATAAACGATAATGAACACAATTCCGTTAAAAAAACGAAAACACATAAACAAAAAACAAAAAAACAAAATAAATGGATACGGTACTGGCGTATCCGTAACGGTGATGAGATCATATTCCTGACATTATTTGTCAAACCCAAGATAGAGGAACACGTTGGAGAAAACAAAAGTAACGTTAGTTAGTTCCGACTAAAACAGATTAGCACTGGTCAAATTCAAAGGGTTTCAGTCCTCCATTTTGGCCTTGTTGTATTGTGTTCTTGTTTCATCGATGCATTCATCAACCATTTTGAACCCTTTGAGATTCTAACAATAATACACACTCTCAATAATGCTTGGATCAAAAAACAATTCTATAGTTTGAGACTTGTTAGAAATACTTTAGCTCATCCA
Source organism: Dirona albolineata (assembly GCA_031763155.1). Classification (NCBI taxonomy): domain Eukaryota; kingdom Metazoa; phylum Mollusca; class Gastropoda; order Nudibranchia; family Dironidae; genus Dirona; species Dirona albolineata. Next base: position 19,872 of record JARFNW010126462.1, on the reverse strand, counting down.
GCCATTACTTTTCTACTCACATCCGTTTTATGTCACAAAACCAAATAGCCTTAGTATATATTATCACATTCTCAAACCATTTTTAGCTGTCTTAAGTATTTTTGACTTATGACTAAATAACTTTCCCCTAGTAAAAATTCAAAATACACATCCAAAATGAGTGACGGTATTAATTGAGCAGTGTTTGTCTCACTGTCTGTAAAACTTACCAGATTCGATGTCTGACACCACACAAAACCTTTCTAATTTTAACTCTATTGTTATTTCTATATTCAAGTCATGTCCAACCAAACAAGCCAGACGATTCGTTGTCAGTACCTCCCGATGTCTAATGTGGAGGGAAGCTTGGGAAGGTGAGTTGGCGTTAATGACCTGGTTAAATCATTAACTCTTACATTGCCACATTCCATTCTAACATTAATTAGGTCAACCACTTGATGGGAACACTCTAAAGGATCAATTACGATAAAGCTACGACATTTATTTTTCTCCCGTACTGATAAACAACCTACTTTCTTCCCTTTTCCAGCAAAGAAAACCCATCAATTTCGACAGTTTTCACTTATTTTTGTCAACACTTTGTTTACAATGATGAATTAAAACTACAAAAACCAAGTAAATGTGAATTTACCCTACAAATAGTTCTGCTTTAATTTTACAATAAGAGCTATACCGTACGATACATTTAGTGAAGTACGTCATTTTTCTTGACTGTCCAATTTGACGGGGAGGTAACTGTGAAGTTTTGGGGATGGAGGAGGGCGGAGGACCTGTGGCAATGTAAGGGTTAAACTATATTGACTGGCGTTAAAAGTAACACAAAAACAAAAACATGGTTGTTAATGTAATAAAACATAAAAGCTGTTTGGGTTAGACGTAAGTAAAAATGTTGTTACAATGTTAGGCCACGGGAACAAGGCAAAGCCGATTCATTTGACGAAAGAAAAGATTTTTGTTTATTGGGTTAGGGTATAGAGACGATGAAAAGAAAACAGCTGTAGAATGTAATATATATGTATGTATATATATTCATGTTAATTCAGACAAGCTATGGTTATACAGCAGCACAGCTAGTCATTAATCTCTCACTCTTGCTCCCTCCTGCCCACACGTCTAGAATTCACAAAAGGATTAATCCCAAGCTGGACTACAAATCAAAACAAACAATTGATCAAAAGTACCGACGACCGACGGTCACCTCACTGTTTGGACGCGGCGAGCAAAAAAATTAAAGTCAAACTTTTGAAGGCTGGTCACCGTAGTGCAAACAGTGAGATGAAGGGAAGGTCGTCAACAGGTTTTAATGTAGGGGGAAAAGACTGGATGACGGTTAAACACAAAAAAAAAAAAAATAAATAAAAAAAGGTATCATTTAATTTAAAAAAAAAAAAAAAAAAAAAATTATAATAAAGAAATAAAGCAATAATAGAAACAGACCAACGATTGGTGATAAAATGTATATATATATATATACAACGATTGGTGATAAAATGTATATATATATATATATAGATATGAGATGTAAAAAAATATAATATATCATGTTACAAAGGCAGCAGCAAACGTGAGACGTCAAAATTCTCGTGCCCTCACAAGGCAGCTAAGGCATTTGTCTGTCCGATATCTCTCCTGAAGCCAACTGAGTATTCGTAGTAGTATTCCACAGACATCGAAAATCATCAAAACATATAAAAAAACAACGGTAATTAATAGCAATTCAATTCAATTCAATACAAGTGAATTCCATCCAATATGCCTGAGAATGGGGAAAACTCCCAATGAGATTCTCATACATCAAAATACAATTTAGAACAAAACAAAAAAAATATGAATGTAAAATAAAATAGAAATATAAACCCAAATGTAGCTATTTCATTAGCAATACCTCATAACCTCCAGATGGTGAAATAATAAACAGCAGCTATTCAATCTATACAATCCATTCTTGAGTGCCGTCTCTTTACCAACCCAGAAATACTGATTGAAAAATTAAATCGTAAACCAAAAATACTTCTTCTAGCATAAAAAAATCTCATAATTATTATTATTATTATGCATAACAAATTTTGACCATTGAAGAGAGAACAGAAACAAAAATAATAAATCTATGCATTAAAAAAAAGTTAAAAGACCATAAATTGATGACCTTAGCCCTAAATTTACAATTGCAAGATTTGTCAAAAATGAAATGTGAACACGGTCATAGGATAGTGAACACTGTCAGATCGTAGATTTGATCACAAGGAATTTCACACGCATGGCAATAATAATAACATCAATCAAACAACATTTTGAACTTCATATAAAAAATTAGAAAAAAAAAAAAGAAAAGAAAAGAAAGAAAGAAAACTAATTGATTTTCAGCTCAACAGAATAGAATTGAAACATTGGGCGGATTTTATCTCATGGTAACATTGTTACATCTTTTATCATTAATTTGAGTATAAATATAAAATATAGATTTCTCTTTTCACATGTTTTTTCGTTTGTTTGTATTCAAATAATATATTTTGAAGGTAAAAAAAAAGAGAAGAAAATAGGAAAGAGCTGGAGTTTTTAAATTTTCAGATCACAACGAACCAACAGTAAATTTATCAACTCAAAATTTAATCCAAGGCACTCGACAATAGATCTCAGTCGAATAAAAAAGAAAGATCTCTCTGCACAAAACGACGCAGGAACATACGCCCTCAAACTATCATTTTGTTCCTTGAATGGTACAGCAGTCCTGAACAGCAAGCGCCATGTTGGTGCTTTCAGGACAGACAACTTTATAACCATTGAAATTCTGCATTTAGACCAGTAATGTGGACGCTTTCAAAATTAAGTTACATTTTGAAATCAGGCATGTTAAATTACTTTTTCTAATTGATTTTTAACGATATCAACCCTGCCCAAGAGGTGACCTGACCACATGACCCCTGCCCAAAAGGTGACCTGACCCCGTGTCTACACCAATCTATCATCAACATAAAAATTGTCAATCTTTTTTTTTTTTTACCCTGTAGATAAACTAGGTTTTAAAAAAGTTTTAATCTCAAGACGAAAGTGTATGAATTAGGAAAGAGTATTCAATTTGTACAATAATTCACAGAAAATATTACCAATGAAAGATCATTCAACATCGTAAGAAAACAAAATGTGAGTTTTGAGTTACTTGTAAATGGCGAACACTATATACGATAATGCCTATAATGCCTATGTGCGAGCTCAAAGGGAAAAAAAAAGTAGTTAAAAAACGCCAGGCACATTGATGATGAATGGTAAGATGGGAGACGAGGCAAACAGTTAACTGCTCCCATAATTCCCTGTGCCCGGGCGGTGATAGGGAGCTCTGCATAGATAGAGCCTGATTTGCATAATGGTCTTGGTTGCATAAGTAGCGTTACATTACGTCCAATACTGCCGTACAGCATCAACAACAGGATTACAACAAACTGGCCACGAGACACGACGAGGCGAAGGAAGGAAGGCGGTCACGATGAGAATAAAGTAGTAACCAGCAATCAAATACCAAAGACACTGGAGTGAGATCAGAAAGGATCTGCATCCAACAGCTTGGATATTATTTTTATCACAAACTTCAAACCAAATTTATCCATGATTATTCTTTCTTTCTTGGGAAATCTTTATTCTGACCAAAAGCCAGATTGATTTTTTGAAATTCATAAACAAATCTACCAAAGACAATTCAATTAATGAGCAATATCATCAGGCCATTATCAGACAGACACTGGAGTCAATTCTGACACAGATACGCACAGACCAAAACAGTCTCTTACTCTGGTAGGGAAAAGAAATCACACAAAACTAGCTACATTTGAACGAGGAACGCTAGGCCAAAACAAATTGTGATTCAAATAGCGTCGCAACACGATACATCAAGATTTCATGACAAAATTAGTATTATTTTGTATTATACAAGATTTAAATCTTGACGCCTAGGACACCAGCAATGATACAGCGACCCAGGTTAAAAATGACAATTTACAAGGATAAAACAGTTCAATTTGTATCTCTCTCCATTAATTCCAGAGGCAAAAGATATGCCAGTTTCTATCTAAAAGACAATCAACTGGGAGGGAAAAAATACTTGGTTTGAGTTTGAAAATGATGGATCACACTAGAATGAGGCTGGTCAATCATTTCATTTCATGTCAAATAATCTTTGTATCAGATTCTATTTCCAATGAATTTATCTCACTTCACAATTTCAATGACTGACATTAACTCTCGTCAACATGGCAAATATGGGAAGGTAATTTTGGTGAGAATACAAATCCAATGTAGGCTAGATTTTCACAAACTACAAACACTGACGGGAGAAATGTCCAAACTCAAAGGACTGCGTACTGTACAAGTCTCACTTTACATTTAAGTAGAAAGTCGTCAACTGAACACATTCAATGTAACACTGATGAGCAAATAATCTTTAGGGAGGTGAAAAATGGCAACAAATTAATCTATCAAAATAAAATTCCAATGGCAAAAAAATAATTTCAAAATGTAAATTTGATCTTTTTGGCTTTTGATATGCAAAGTCATTAAGTACATGATTCAATTAAAAACGAGAGGAAAAATGGATGTTACCGTATTTCAAAATGTCCATTTCTAGATCATCATCTATTCATGTGATTATTCAGATCTATCATTCCTTACAACAATTTTAGAAAAAACAAGAAAAATTCCTGATACACTAAAATCCCCCCCATGTCAACAATCTATTTTAGGACACCTGGTCCATATCTCATACATTTGAGAAAAATATGTTATTCAAAACCATGTTGAAATATAAATCTATAAAAGGAAGAGAAAAAAAAAATTATCACAAAAAAGTCTGATGAGCTCCACGAAAAACTCCGAACTTTTCTTCAGCATATTTTGGCGTGAGTCAAACTAAGCACTTGTCGAAAACTAACTTACAACTTTCAATTGATAGAAGTGCCCTTCCAATGGAAACTAGATATTCTCTGCTATGCCAGAACCAAAATCTCTGATCCCAGTAGGATGTCTATGATCCTTGAGACATGCAAGTCATTTCAACACCAGATGCCTGAACAGTTTTGGTGAATAAGTAGAAATGCTAAGTAGGTACATAGAGACTGTGACCAAACCTAGATAACAAAATGTGTTAACTTTGACAACATATTCAAACAATGTCAGTATCCGGTTTTTTAAAAACCCAAAAGAAATTTAAGTAGTGTGAGTTAAGTGCACACATATTCATATAAAGAAAAAAGAAAGAAAAAATAAAATAAAAGAAAAAAGAAAATGAAATCGAAATACCCTGATCCTACAGACAAAATCTGTCGAAGATTAAATTAATCTCAAGCTAATCGTAATAATAAATTCATAATAATACAAATATCTTTTTTTTTGCTCAGCAGTTTGAAAACAGGAGGCACTTTGTGTTTGTGTTAAAGGGTTAACGTTGAGGCTATGGTCTCTGGGATAGCATCCATGCATAACAGGTTGGGGCCTACCATGCCAGGAGGCAGGACATGTTATGGTTTGGTTATTATTATTATTATCATAACATACGGTTACACATTTGTCATTTTATCACCATGCAGTCACATTGACTACAAATACATATATATATATATATAAAAAGAAAAAAAATCATGTATGTATATATGTATATATATCGTATAACATATGATGTATCAAAAAAGACAAACCATCATATCCACAATCATCATCAACGTACGTTAAATCAAGAAGGGTGAGTTTGCCTGGCGTCATTACCATTTTTTTTTATTTTTAGAAACAACTCTACGAGTAAATTAGGAACTAAAAAGTGAGTGAATGAAATCACCAGAGTACAGTATCCAGATCCAACCAGTCGTGTGATCCATAGCTCTAAATAAACTAGACCAGGCCTACGACGAGGAGGCCTACGACGAGGAGGCCTACGACGACGTGGCCGACAACCAGAGTGATAAGGGTTTGACTGATATGTGACAGCGTGAAATTCAAATGATATGGGCAGTTTTGTCACCATAACGGTATCATTGTAACTTGTATAGTAATATTAATATTATATATAAACCAGTTTCATGAGCATTATCTTCTTTTTGTTTTCGTCTTCTTGCAGTGTAAATACTGTACAACATAATAATAAGAGGAAACAAAAATAATTGAATTGAAATATAACAAAAAATATGAATAAAATGAATTGAGAAAGTAAAAGCCCAATCTGTGTCAAGAGGGATTCTTACTCTATGTACAATGAGTCTGTATCTACGTGATGGGTCGGCCAAGGTAGGGATGATACAGATGTGTGTGTGTGTGTGTGTGTGTGTGCGTGTTATCATTCTCATATAGTTTTTATACAAAAATATTGGTTGGGTACATTTATCGAAGATCCAATGCAAAAATTACAAATGAATTCTTTTCCTTCATCGCTCTCTCATCATACAAAACATTTTTTTAATTTGAGTATGGGCGTACAGCCCTCTCCCCCCCCTCCCCTCCCCCAAACCCAATGTTGCAGTTGACAAACAAATCATGAAGCAATATTCATTCAAATTCCAACGAGAAAAGTGAAGTATTAAGATATGTGTATACATTACTTTTGAGAGAAAAATATTTCCAGGAAAAAAAAGAAAAAAGAAAATATTGTAAAAACGAATCATTAATTAATACTGTTACCCATGCATCTTGAGTGAATAATAAAAGTGAGACCGAGTGATATGGTTTTGATACGAGATATGACACAGAGGTAAGAAAGCTGCTGTCCAAAGCACTACTACTTCACTACTACACATACGTTATTCCCAAACTACTACATTGATACTTTCATAAAAACATGCATAGAATACTAACGTCCACACAAGGCCGACTCCGACCAGGAGTGACGCGTACCTTTAATTAACAAGACGCTTGCAAAAGGGAAAAAATATTGCTTTTGCTTTGCACCCCATTAAAAGGTAATTTACTCCTGCATGTTTTAAAATAAAAACCCATCTGAAATGACAGCGACTTACATCATTTGATGCATACAAAATCTAAAGAAAACAGGATGGTTTCATATCTGATCAAGTCAAATTTAGCTTGATCTAGTCTGTGGAGTAAAGGGGATGACCATACTAGACTGAGGTTACCCCCCGGTCAGTCATTCCACAACTGATGGCCACGGAGTGGACAGTAATACAGGCACAGGTATGATCCCAAAATGACCATGACAATTTTTATTTTCCTGTACTACTTCTCTACAATCTTTGTTTAATGTCACTAGAACATGCCTCTTACATCGAATCGACATTGAGTTAACGGTGACCAATCGACATCTAATCATTCTCCTCGTGCTAGACATAGACACGCACACAAGACATAATACCATTTCAGCAATCTTGTGTGGAGAAAACATCCTCAATTTCAGACATAAAATAATACTCTAGCTATAAGCGAGTGGTGACAGAATAAAAGATTAACCGATTTGAGATCAATCACCCAAAAAAAAAAAATTAGAAAAAAATATATTAAAGAGCACAACCTTGTAACTACAATTCCACAACCCAAGTATCTAAAAAAAATATTTAAAAATATTATAAAGGAAGATATGTGATAGTTTCTTAAACATCTAAAATGGTTAAAATTAAATTCACAACACGAATCATCAAAAACTTTGAAAGAAAATATTAGAATAATTTCCGTAATAATAAGAAACAAGGATAGTAAATTTTTTGTTTTGCTTCTGTGAAAAGTCAAAATCTAAAAAGCTAACACAATACACATGATTATCATCCAAGCGGTAGTGGTTGTTTTGGTGGTGGTGGTGGTGTTAGTTTCCAGCCAGCTAACAACAATGGTGTTTTGAAGAGATCAAGGGCTTGGTTTGGTTACAACACAACCTCCGAGTGCAGGAAAGAGGTTTGATTGGACAGCAGCAGCAGCAGCAGCAACAACAAGTAGTGTGAATACGGATGGGGTGGGCGGTAGTAGTGGTAGTAGTAGTAGTAGTAGCAGTCTCCCCGTCCTCCCCCCACCACGCCCGTGTCTTGGCCATTCAACCATGATGTGAGTAGTAGTAGTGATCCTCGATAAAGGCACAAGGGTGGTTAGTTGCCAGCTGAGGTTAATGAAACGAAATGAAATTAAAAAAAGGAGTTAGTGGACGTCGGCTACACTTGGTCTTGGATTATGTCACAGGTATAATGGTATTATTATTATTATGATTATTATTATTTTGATTATTATTACTTTCATCATATGCAAGGATAGGTCTAGACAGATGAAGAGGAGAGAGAGGATTTGAGAGTACAGAGAAATTTAGACATGAATGGATAGAAAGAAAGATAAGCAGAGTATGCAAAGATAGATAGAAGAAGAATGATGGAGAGAGAGAGAGAGAGAGAATTTGAAAGCATAGAGAGATTAAAATCTATGGGTGAATAGACAGATGGATAGACAGATAGATAGCTAAACAGAGAGATATGTAGAACAGAGAAAAGAATATTCCAGAACCAAATGTTGCCTGAGAGAGAGAGAGTGTGTTGGGTTATGAGTGGGTGAGATGAGTTTGATAGCATTCTACGTCAGCCAATGCAAAGGTTATTTATAGTCATAGTTTGCATACCAAGTTAGGTGCACTAAGATGGCAAATCCTGTTTTCATTCAACATTAGGTCAACAAAAGCTGTTCCTTTAATCAACCGTGACAGAAGAAGACACAAATTGACACAGTGATAGTGATAAGGACAAAATATATATAAAAAAAGAAGGAAATTTCTGTATGATGAAATGAAAGCTTTGTAAATTAACAAAATAAAAATAAGATATTTTCAGTTTAAAAAAAAGTCATTACTTTTAGCACCGAGGAAAATCCTATACTAACACAAAATCCATGGATTGCCACTGATCTGGTAAAAATTGTTATCACCGAGACATTGTGTGGTCTATATTTCTATGTCCTGTACCATATCATTGACTGTGCTATATCAAAAATGAAGAAATTTCAGTGTGAAATACTCGCAAATAAACAAAAACCGATACTTTCAGGAAAAGTGTTAAAAATGATCATCAAGAAATTGATCTACATTTCTGAACGCAGCCATTGGCTATGGTCTAGTTTTGCATGTTGTTGTTTTGTTGTTGTTGGAATAGAAATGCACATTGGCACCATGACAGTGGTCGAACCGTGCTCAGAAATTGGAGGAGAAAAGATCTGGAAGTATGATGAGAGAGAAAAACGCGAAGAGACCAGACCCAATGGCAGTATAGGTATGATGCAATGAAAACAGGGTTTTTGTTTTTTAAAGGAACAACAGAAAGCGACGACGTGAGGTTGAAAGCAAAGGGCAGTCAGAGAGGTATCAAAAATCAAATTGAAACTTTTAAGTGATTGATAATATAAAATTAAAATAGTTAATGGTAAACCTTAACAATACGTGGTGAAAGTAAATTAGAGATAAAATTAAAGGGTGGTGAAATGCTAACAGGTGGTGTGTGGGCATGGCATCATTAATTACAATCATACATTGCCACATTAAAAATATTATCAAAGATTAACATATTACATAATTTAAAAAAAAAGTAGATATAGATATAGTGAAAGGTAAGAGGTCAGAGGTCATGCAGGCATATTATTATCATCATCCATGCAAATAAATGGCAGACAACGTACAAATGACACACACAGACAGACAGACAGACAGACAGACAGACAGACAGACAGACAGACAGACAGACAGACAGACAGACAGACAGACAGACAGTCAGTCAATACACAAACATACATCTTGTCGGACATGTGTGATAAGAGGAGACGAAAAATATACTAATTCAATGGAACAAACAAAACAAATAAAAATAAATTGGGACACCGCCCAACCAATAATAACACCTGCCAATCCTCTCAATGGACTAACGTCAATATTATCGTCATTACTATTTCAGTGCTTGTGTTTGAGAGGACGGCTGTCATTAAGTTTTGGGTGGTGATGAGCTGCTAGCATAGACCTGTACTACTACTAGAGCGTATAGGTCAACATTAATTAGTAGTCAGTGAAACTACTATACTCTCTCAACTTCTTTGGTGTTACAAAAAAAAAAAAAAGGAAAAAAAGAACCCCAATAAACCTCCACAAAAACTTTGATAAAAAACATTATGGAAAAGCAGACAGATGAAAGGGTTTGTCATGTCATGATGAAATCCCCCCCCCCCCCCCCTCTCTCTTTGGGTTGAGTACATTGCAGGTACCGGTATATATAATTGTTTACACCCAAAGTCTGCATTGTGACCTTTCACCCCACAGCTTGACTCCATCCACCATCCATTCAACAAAGTATAAGAGAATCAAAATGTTTACATACACTGTCTACAGTACATCCTTTCCCACACTAGTTATACAATTCTAAAAACACTGGCAAAAAATGATTCGTATCATATTTTGTACTGAAACGAATCATTAATAAATAAATAAATAAGAATAAATAATTGCTTCCCTTTTTTCCTTTTATCTCCCCCTTAATTTTTAAACTTTCAAACAAATGTCATCATTCTTTGCCAGTGTGAAAAGGTCAAGGTGAATTACTCAAACAAGACAAAAATCAAAGATAGAGTCGTAGTTAATACACAAAGCTAGACAGAGAAGCATCACAAGGGTTAGATATCAATGAATTAGAAATCATCTCAATACCCTCTGAACCCAGTCACAAATTGGATTTAATAATAATAATATTAAGTTATAATAATAATAATAATAATAATAATAATAATAATAATATTAAAAAGTAATAATAATAATAATAATAATATTAAAAAGTAATAATATATAAAAAAAAATATAATTAAAAAAATTAATAATAATAATAATAACAACAATAATATTAATGATAATAATAACAACCCCCCCAACCTCCCCAAAAACCACAGATCAGATGTTTTAAAAAGACAGACAGCTCAACACCTTGTGACACATAGTTCCATGTTGATTACAAAGTTGTTTACAGATTTGTCCCGATTTCAACATTTCCCAAGCATTCAATCCATGTGAATCGTTGCAATTTAATAATTCCAAACAAGGTAAGAGTTTGATTTGTGGGTCTTTCCCTGATGGAAATATTTATCTATAAGATTGTTCCCATTCTTACATGGATTACCGTTTCTAGTTTCCAACAAAATCCCAAAAAACCATTCTACAAAGCCAACCACAATATAATGCTGGCTCTTCGTTCCAGTCGGCTGGACAGAAATCAATCAGATGAAAATCTTACTCCCACTAAAAATAACTTCTTAATGTCCTCAATGGGGTTACTTTCAATTTCTGTACCGGTAATCAAAAACTAACACGTTAATTTGATGTTGACTAACAAGTTATTTTGGTGTTGACATCAAACTGTGTTGGATTCCCGTCTTGTGTAGAGTGTTGTTGATCTCGCCACTCACCGTCTTTCCATTGTTTACCAGACCAAATATCATATATCATATGTTATATCTGAGACCATGTTTCATTTATCATGTCTCCTTAAAACCAATTAAAACCTCCAAGACTTTTTTACATCAGTAATTTGGACAAAAACATGAAAAACAATCAAAGACGACAGATAAAAATAAATGATTGCTTTATTGCTAAAAATATATAATAATAATAATAATAATTATAATAATAATAATAGTATTGACAATAATTGCACAATGGCGTCTCATTTTGATTGTACAACCCACACGTCCGTCCGACGTCAGAGGTGGAAAAAAAAAACTGTATCCAAATCCAATCAATAATTTACTATTGTCATCAATCAATGCATGCATCATGTCCACACACCCTCCCACACCACGTCACCATGACGACAGACAGACAGACAGCAGCCAGGGTAGAAAAAAAACCAAATAAAACAACAAAATAAACACTCAGCCCAACAGCCAATACTGACAGTTCATTGTAAACTTGCTGATAATAATTTGAGCAAAGGGAAGAAAGAACCAGTCTAAGTGAGAATATAAGAAGATGCTTCTTGACGATAGAAATATAAACAATGAGGGAAACAAAAGTAATCGTCTTGAGTAGAAGTGGAACTATTGACAAGTTTATCCTAATGAGTGAAACTATTGAGAAGTTTATCCTAACGAGTGAAACTATTGAGAAGTTTATCCTAACGAGTGAAACTATTGAGATGGTTATCCTGATTCAGGATCAAAGAAAGATAAAGACATGAATTGTGAAGACCATAATTAATATTATTACTGATGTATCACAGATCAGATTTGTTGAAAGTAGCACAAGACTCAAAGACTCTATCTATGTATACAGATCGCCCGTCAGAAGTAAATATAGACGTTGCGGAAATAGAGCCAAAAGATCTGTGAAAAATATATCAGATCAAATGCATTTTTGGAGGCATATTATTATCTTTCTCCCATTGCCAACCATCTCAGATGACGAAATGATTTCCACAAAGACTTCGATACCAAGCGGTCTAAAGACAAAGAAGAGCAAAGACTGGTGAAATAGGGAGAGAGCTTAAACTACAGAATTAGAAGTTATCAAAACTATTACCTTACCCCCCATGAATAAAACAACCGTTGCAAGAATTGAGGTGCATGCTCTAAATAATCTGAATTCAGAGCAAAAAGAATGAATGATATCACAACGAGGAAAAGGAGAAAAGTTGAGATGTTTTCTCCTGGAGATTCAGTGACAAAAATACAAAGGTCTATGATCACAATGGATCACAAACTGGGACTATCAATCGGGAAATACGCGTAGAGCAAAATCAACTCACACCCCCTAATGGACAATCTTAAAAAGTATCCAAAAAATGCTGATATAATAAATGTATAATAGTAATAATATGTAGAACATAATAGTCATGTGGGTAGAAATGTGACAACAAAATATTGAGGTATTTAAAAACACAAAATTTAAAAAAAAAATGAAGGAACAAAACAATAAAACATGCAACACAATCTGATACGGCAGAATTGTAAGTACTGAGAGGGGACTTTGCTGACATATAATCCAAACATACATAAATCATATCAACATATACATACATACATATATATATATAAATGCTTACAAAAAGTGAAGAGCAGAAGACAAAAGTGAAAGTGTAAGTCGAGAATAAGAAGAAATAATTGTTCAAAAAAATTGTTAAAAACAATATAATCAAAACTAACCTTTGACCCATTATTACGACAGTGACACCCGAGTATATGGGTGGCCTCTGACGCCTTCTAGCGTACGCCGCATTTTTGGCACTGCACCTATAAAATAATCAAATCATCTGAGTTTGTAAATCACAGCACAGCTACACAAGGAAGGGACCTAGTCATGGGAATTCTTGGGGAGTATCAGAATTGGATGGCAACAAATAATAAAAACATTAAAAAAATCAATAAATGTAAACAAAATTTATAAAAATTGGGATTTCTCAAACAATCATCTGTTGGAACAAGATCTTCAATATAAACAAGGACATGACAAGGACATGACAAGGACACCAAAGCCACCATTTGTGTGTGATTCAATCTAACAATCATTCTAATTATAAAAAAGTCAAAACCCAAAAATATTGGGATGAGTCCCCTGGTCCCAGAGCCTTTCAATTTAATAAAGAAATTTTAAAAACGAAAAAAACCAAAGAGAAAAAAAACGAAAAAATAAGAAACGAAGAGGAAAGAAAACGGAAGGAGAGCAATCGGATAAAAACACTCATTCATCACTTTTCTCTTCAACGGTTCATTGAAATCGTGACAGAGAGCCAGTCAGCCATTTTGAATACTGTTCCTGTGTACAATAAAGCACATTCACAGAGACTGGTACGTATGAAGCGTAGACGAGGAACAGAAAGAGAGCAGGATCTTTTAAAAATTCATCAATCATAAAAATTTAAACCATATTATGCCATCAAACAATTGTGGCATCGTTATCTTTCCAATCAATATCTTATATCTCATATTATAAATCATTTCCAACATGTAACAAGAATAAAACGGCACATTTACTGAATAAATAAAACGCAGTAAGGGTACTTAAAATTCAAATGGAATTGGTGATCACAGCCTTTCCTTTTCTCCTTGTTATTCATGTTAGGTGTTAGAGCACAACGTGATTATGGATGAGTAGAAAACACTTGGGTCGCGCCTCGTGTCGGTTACAAAACGATTGTGGTCAAGTGTTAGTCTTCTTACAATTAATTGTCGGAATAAATTTATATTATTAATTAATCATGCAAAATTAAACTCAATCATTTTTAGGTTAGGAGGCTCAAATCGTCAAACAATTAATGACTTTATTATTAGTTGTGCTCAAGCCTGTGCTTTAAATTTGTGATTAACAGACAATTAATTTTAATATTTTAGATGAAAAAAAACTAACTTACGATTTAGTTTACACAACTTGTTTTTTTAAAGATTACCACATTTTTTTATCTGTCAAAATATTGCAAATGATTTTGTCTTATATATGACACTTCTCTCTCAGAACGTGAAGAGAAAAGGAAATGCTTCACAAATTACAAAACAAGAAATTAATTCAAACGAATCAAACTGAAAAATTAGAAGTGAGTGTGAAAAGCAAGAAAACTGACCACAGAAGACGGAGACAAATTGACCAAAGGGTTACAATTATAGCATGCAGTCAATGTCAATATGGCTTTATACAAGAAAATGAAAAAGAGATCAAAAATAGAAATTTATATATAATCTTATTTTTTGTACGTAAAGAGTTAAAATTTCTGGCCTATGTATTTTACATAGAAATAGTAATTTGGGTCATATCGTTAATCGCTGAAGCCATACCACTCCAAGTATGTCCATGGCCAATTTCTTATAGACTTTAATTTGCCTCAATTTCCTGTCTTTACTTCTTAGAAATTAATGCCAAAAACTATTATATCCAGGAAATGTGAAAAAAATAATTATAGTTATCATTAACGTAAGAAAAATGTTATTGATTTGAGTAAAATATGAAATATTATCGTTGCAATAAATGAGATGGTTAAACACAGCATCAACATCAAAACTGTCCGTTAGTTACCACCAAACATGCAAAATATTTCAACCATAACACTTTAAACACCAAACCCATTTTGCGTAGCTAACGTTTATCCACTTCGATAAACAGTATGGTAATATTTCTTTAGAGCTCACTTATTATATTCTGACTTAAACTAACTACCGACACACGTAGAATTGGAGACAAGACCAATCACCTTCAGGATTTTTGATTGCTGGTTACTTGTCTGTACCATGCACACAGAATCATCACATCCAAACAAACTTGAAAGGCTAAATTTCCATTGCAGCTGGTATTGGAATAATTGCCTCCCTTTGAATACTGAAGAGGTATCTATTTCTGTTCCTGCCACATCATCATATCTTGTTTGATCAGCTTTAATTGAAATCATCAAATTGGTCTCAGACGTCTACCACTGGTTTCCATTTCCTTCCTTCCATTTATTCCTTTTTTTTCTCATTGATTTAATATACCTACGAGGTACTTACAATTATGCTAATTAGAATTATTCCAAACTCAAATCCTTCCCCTTGATTCCTGTCAACTCTTCCAAGTACCAGCATTGAATGGGTCCGGTTTCTATTAATATATTACAGTTATGTCTACAAACAGGCAGTTTCACTCAACAACAAAAAAAAAGCGTGCAAAACTAAAACTAAAATGTTAACTTTAAAGCATGCAGTTATATTTTGGTTATCTCATGAGAAATAATTATTTCAAGTTTTTCCGTATTCTTAGAACTCTTCAGATAAAATATTGCACAAAGAGACAAAGCAACCAAGGATGGAGAAAATCAGTAAAAAAAAATAAGGGTGGGAGTGGGGGTGGGGGAATCTACCAGCTGGAAATGATAAGTGCCTCCGCCAAACTTTGCACTAGGACAAATTGTCAAATTTCCATATTTAGACACAAATTTATTCTCTTTCTCTCCATACACTATAGTCATACTATTTCAAAGACCTTTCTCTCCATACACTATAGTCATACTATTTCAAAGACCTTTCTTTCCATACACTATAGTCATACTATTTCAAAGACCTTTCTCTCCATACACTATAGTCATACTATTTCAAGGACCTTTCTCTCCATACACTATAGTCATACTATTTCAAAGACAGGAGGCACAGTTTCCAGATGGTAAATTCAAGCATATTCAATCCCTACCTCTCAGAGTCGTGTCTCTTAAATCAAATATTGAGAAAAAATGAAGATGAATCCTTTCCATTATTTACTGAGATACTTCCTTCAATAGCCATGAATAATTCTTCAGGATTTCATCCAATAAAATTATCCGAGTAGCATAAGATTCATCTATAATTCCAAATGTGTTATGGCAGTTTTAATACTTGAACAGACTTTTCTTACTTTCCAACTAATTGATAAGACCGAGAGAAACATGCTGTTATTTGTGTCTGTCTGACTTCTGAGAGGCAAGCAATCAAACCAAGTGTCAACTACTCTCGCTAAGGCACATGATATGTCACATGATGCATGGTGAAAACACCCCAACACTTGGACAGACAATCTCAATCATTATGGTTGACATCAAGAACAAATCATCTTTTTTAAAAAAAGTTCTGCTTCTTCCAGACAGGTTTCCTAGCGGTGGCTAAAGTCAGTTCAGTACAGACAGGTTTTTGTAAAATTACTGAATAGTCCTCAAGTGAAAAATTTCTAAGAAAAACAGATACATTTTTGGACCATTTACTTCTGTTGCTCTATAAGATTGAAAGATGGATCAAGTTATCTAGATTTTCCTGTGGCCTCCGTGTATAATCATTTTCTTTCTTCTCATCAAATCAACAATTCCTAATAGTTTTCCTGTCTACTTCAAACGGCGCCATACGGGTCTTTAGACAGTGGTAATTGACACTTGAGAAAATTCAATAATAAAAAAACAAAAAGGTTAAAAGTGAGATCAAACGTAATAATAGTGAGTGTTTTTAGCGGGGGGTGGGGGGATACAAAAAGATAAGGAATGTTGGATTTTCTGAATCTAAAAAGTCATTGAGCAAATCGGCATGAAACAATTGTCCTTGATTAAAATAATAA
Organism: Dirona albolineata; assembly: GCA_031763155.1. Taxonomy (NCBI): domain Eukaryota; kingdom Metazoa; phylum Mollusca; class Gastropoda; order Nudibranchia; family Dironidae; genus Dirona; species Dirona albolineata. Next base: position 2,855 of record JARFNW010126462.1, on the reverse strand, counting down.
TAATATATCAACTGAAAATACTTTAAAAATTATTTGCAAAGACAGATTTTATCTCCATCTTTAAACTACAACTTAAAACAAACGCAAAAAAAACCAAAACAACCACACACAAGAAAAAAACAATTGTAAAAAACACCCCCAAAATACCAAACCAAACAACAACAAAAAAAGACAATTGAGCAATAAAACCAAATTACTGTGAGCCACACAAAGATATAAAACGTTACATTTCTAATGGCCAAAAGAGTGAATACGCTGCAATTCACATGGTCAGTGTGTGCTACCTCAGTAGACATAATGTAATATTAAAAACAGTGTCGTCTTAAAGTGGGAATGTGTCTAGGGTAAAACAACTGAGCTCAATCAGATATCCTCTAGTCGTAAATAGATTCAATTCAATTCTCAATAAAGACCATGATAATAATATTTCAAGAAAAAAAAAACAAAACATTTTGATGGCAGGACTGGGAAGAGCAAGCGACGACAATAAGGCAGTCAAATAGCGTGAATTACTTTCTACCCTCAACCACAGAGAGGTATATTATCATGTGGTACACAGTAGTTTCCGACAAAGGACACAGACCACCTCCAATGGCAAAGATGCATTTTAACGAAGCGTAACGACTCCTATTTATTTGTGGTGGGTTTTAAAAATAGTTTATGGCTTGGTATACATTTATTTTGTTGTTTAGTCTGATATCTCTCTTTACAAGAATTTACTCTATAAATGCAACTGATTATCAAGGGACTTTTAAAAAGTCTGTTTCCCCTTGGTAAAATCAATCCAGCCGTTTTTGCATTTTGACAGGGTAATTATTAGCATTGTAAAATTCTGTTACATGAAAATAATGGTGCATTACGATGAATCATGTATTTTGTTTGGTAGCGCGTAATCTGGCGGAAACTACTGTGTCCAAAAACATTCAAATTCTAGTCTACAATGAACTAATCATGTCAATCCAATTCAAATATCACTGGTAGAGGGGAATAACTCTAAATGCAATAATCTCCGCTCAATTATCGTACTGACATTATAATTGTCGGAAGCACAAACAACAACATTTATCATAAAACATTATATCATTTAGTGGAAGAAAATGATTGTAGAAGAAGAGTGCATCTTTTAGAAAAAAAAAAGTCAACGAGTCTGCAGAGATCACGCAAAAGTTTCATCATAAGTCACAGGTTTCTGATAGCGGTAACAATGCCATGGCAGATGGCATTTGGTCATCTACAAATTGTAACTAAATCACACATACACACAAATGGCTTTTTCATATAAATACATATATATATAATAATTCATGTCATTTTATTACAGTGAGACAGACATATCAAGATCAAAACCTTTTTTGTCTGACGAAGAACCCCTCACCTGGTCCAACTTATCCAATGAATAATATAATAATATAGATTGATATAGATAAGGGTGATGAAATAATCTTAATGCTTTTTTTGTAACCTCCTTAATAAAGGATAAATATGAAATAATATGACTTAGAACTAATCAATAAATGTGTAGATATTTGATAAATAATTTTAAATGCGTAGTTTAATTTGTGTAAACAATGATTATGCTTTTATTTATGTAACGTTTCAGGTAGGAAATCTACACGAAGATGCCGTGAGAGACCTTTGTAAAAGAAAAAAGAAATAATAGAAAAACAAACAAAAAAAGATTCTTATTTGAGTTTTATGTATAAAAATAAAAATTATTACGGCAATAATAATAATAATAATAATAATAATAATAATAATAATAATAATAATAACAGCAATAATAATGATAAAAAGGAAAGAAAAAAAAAGAACAATAAATTTTTGGAATTTTGGTTTATAAAGATAACCAAACCTCTGGAAAAGAAAGCAACCATTTTCCGTGCGGTCCATTCCACCGCCGCGACTTACACAGGTTACCATGGCAACCATAGCTCCTGAGTTACAGGCCGTATCAGCGGTGGTGGGATGCGTCTACAATTATTACAACATTTCATTACCGTAGCTCCATCTTCACGCCTTTTTGTCAAAGACGAACCACATTGTATTATGTATATCATAATAAATAAATATTCAATCGGTCGCATCGTTCAAATCAAAAATCAAATGACCCAGGGCCGAGCCATCACATTCCCGTGACAAACTCCCTCCTGAGGAACATACCGGCTTGGGCTTGATCCAGGTGTGTCTGGTACTCAAAGATGGAGGGCGTGCCGGCCCCAAGGCCGTAGGGGTCCACAGGTGAGGCCATACCGCCCATACCGCCCATGGCGTAGGGGTTGTAGACTAGGCCGGCCGCCTCGTGAGGGGGTGACACCAGAGGGGGTGGAGCGGTGCCATTCATGCTGGCCTGGCTGGAGGCAACGACTGTCGGAGGGGGGAGACGGGGGGCCAGGATGAAGGGCTGGGCTGGGCGGGGGAGTTGCATTCCGAGGTGCTGAGCAAGAAATCGAGGCTGTTCTGTAGTCCGGAGAGGAAGTTGGTTGAAGAGAGAGAGAAAGAGAGAGAGGAAGAGAGAAAGAAAAATGAGGAAAAATGAGATAAGATTAAAAATCAAAATATGTGTCATTTATATTCACATTGAAAATTGTTGGTTATAATTGATGAAAGCAGTTTTGCGTTGCTGTAGTGTTTATTACATCTAAGTGAACCTTGCACCAAAAAATGATATAAATATGAATCAACTATTGCAAGCTAAGTTATATAAAACTGATATATATGGTGGTGGACCTGCGAAAATGGGACAGATTTTGAAAGAGGAGAGGGAGAAAGGGAGAGGGGGTGTGTGAGAGAGAGAGAGAGAGAGAGAGAGAGAGAGAGAGAGAGAGAGAGAGAGAGAGAGAGATAGAGAGAGAGAG
>JARFNW010126461.1:21869-33095 GCA_031763155.1 Dirona albolineata | reverse complement strand
GAGAGAGAGAGAGAGAGAGAGAGAGAGAGAGAGAGAGAGAGAGAGAGAGAGAGAGAGAGAAGGGGGGTGAGGTTTGAGAGACTTGCACCCATAATGTAAAAGAAATACAAAGAAATGACGCATCATTTGCTGAGGATTAATAATCCTGTGTTTTATTTCATGACCTATTTTTACAAATTATGTAATCACCACATAACCATTTTTGATTTCTATTACCTAAGAACTGCCAACCAAATGGAATACCTTTGAGTGATTGAATGTGTTGGGTTCAGAGTTCAGGCCAGAGTCACACAGAGAATGTTGTTGGACATACCTTTGTATGTTAAATATTTTCTGTTTGACTGTTTGTTAGCTGACGAAGGGGAGATCCAAAAAAGTTTGCTTTTTTTTCTTTCTTGCATTCATGATTGCCCTCAACACTAAAAATCAACACTATTTTCCTTAGAAAACCAGGAAACGTTCTCAAAACTTTGGATAGCCTCGGTTCCCTGATGGGTCACTACCAAAAGGAGACCAAACTGTGATGAATAATAAATAGTGTATAACTAACAACAATAACAAACAACCTCCTGTGTGTGACACTGACCATACGTGTTTTAACCAGCGCCACACTTGGATCTAACCTGGGAAGTACAGTAGTGTGTGTCTGTGGCCGAATGGTTAGGCTGCTGGACTGGAGGTAGTGAGGTCCCAGGTTCGAATCCCAACATTGGCTGCCAGGCCCAACCTTGAGTCCTTGGGAAAGATTTTTTACAATTTTTTCATAAGCCTTAGGTGTGAATGAGTCACAGGCAGAGAATGATTCGTTAGTCTGCAACTGTACGATGTGATGCGTCTAACAGGCTGCATGCTATATTGTCGCCCTAGCAGCAGGAGTTGAAAAGTATGTTGAATGGCACGACCTGTAGGGATATAAATATATATTTAAAGACTGTACTAATCTAATAAAGGCATACAGACTATAAACCCATCTTCATCCTATCTTTCTCTTTCAGAACCGTAACTTTCTACAATTCCCAATCAGTCATTGTTCATTGTTTTATCATAGATAATTCTAACGAGACAAAAATGCCTTGGTACCAAGTGGACAGGTACTATAATATATTATTGCACCAAAGTAAAGGCAATCTAATAATATTAGTATTAGGTGTCTGGAAACTTAGTCAAAGCATAAAAGAAAAGAAAAAAACAAGCAACTAGATCAGTTTTCGTACAGTACAGACAATAATTTATTTACCAAACATGACATAATAAGGAATTCACAGAAGTGACAGTAGGACCAGTTGTCTAGGCGATGATGATAGCCATGAGGAAAAAAAACCAAATTAGAAAATGGCCGCAAACTGTGTTATTTTCATTGATCCTAATAATCCTATTCAAATATTGTTGATAATTTAACTTTGGGGGAACAAATAATTTCAAAAATTCCCAATCACCACCGAGACGGAAACAGAGGGTGCCAAGGTGTGCACTAAATTGCATTAAAAATTGACATTATTTTATTGCTTATTTTAAATAAACAAAACTCATTTGATCTCTGCACCAAAGTATTGGTGTATCAACATTTGGTTCCCTGAAACTGAAACTAACTCAATGCAATGGGTCCATAGAAATAGCACCATTCAGTCATTGGTCACACCAACACTAACATGACATAAATGTGCCCCAGTAGTGAAATGACTATCCAGCTGCAGGCAGAGAAATATAATATGATCAGTACCTATGTTAATATGATGCGCCTTGCAGGCTTCTCTACTGTATGCTAAGGATTTTGAATGACATGGCCTGCTGGGAGATAAATGATGTAAAGTCAGTGAGCCTGTACTTGTACGGGGATACAAACTATAAAACCCATCTTCATCTTTGTAAGTGTAAGCAATTCAGACTCAGCACCAGAAAAAGACAACATTACAATCATGAACAGACAAATACCAATATGTACTGTACTGGCTCTAAGTCTGTTTCCATTCACGTATGAAGGTAACAAAAATATAACACAATAAGCTGTAGAACAATAAGGCATCAAATCTAAATGGGCAGTAGCCAATTCTACACCAAGCTGTCTCAATGTAAAAATATATGTCATGTGACCAGTCCAAATGAGTCGGGAGTCGGAAGATTGAGATATCATCATATCAATGTAATATTATGAAGAAAAAAATTAAGCTAGGGTGCTTGCGCCTTCACATATTATTATTTGACGTTCAAAGATGCCAAGGTAGTTAATATCAGTATCAGAACTGTGGGGGGGAAAATGGTTTACTGGTCTGTTTCTCTGATCTAGAAATCATGACATGGGACTCGTTTAGTCTGGTCCCAAGACATATATGAAATATCATAATAAATATGCACTGAACTCCAATAGAGAATTCAGCAAAGATGATGATAGCACCAATCACAAACAACAACAACAATAACAACAACAACAACGAATGGAGGCTTTGGTTAACTAGTTGGTATGGGGCTCTGACAAGGATGTTGTGCTGATAATTCGAAATGTTTGGGACATCTTATATGATTTTTTATTGTCAGTGTCACCATTTCAGATTGCCATTTTGGGACAAAAGATTATATTATTATACAAGCACGGGATAGGCAAAAATCAAATTTTTGGCCGACGTTAGTTTCGGAATAAGCATTTTCAGGTGTTTCCTTCTTTCTTGTCCATTCCTATTTATGTCGCAGCGCAGTGTAGGGTCGGCTTGATAGAACACAGAGCTGGAAGTGCTTTACATCAAGCATCAAGAATCAAAGACAAGTAGGAGATCAGCCCACTGTGTCTAATTGGTAAAATTTCAATTTTGACAGGACAGCGGCCTACTCTTTACAAACGCTGTGGCTTCAACATGCCTAGGATGGACACAGGACCTTCAGTTTTTTTCACCCCATCCAAGAAGGCTAGTGGTCCGACTCCAATACCCATAGAGCCAAGAGACCCAATTATAATAATTCAGGAATTCGTATTTCAAATAATTTGGTAAAATCTGTACAATTCCCATAAGCTGGGAGATGTGTGTGTGGGGAAGGGGAGGGGGGGGGGATTGATCTTAGTAACTTCGGCATCTGCGGCAGAACACAAACTGCAAGACCACAGCGCCCTATTCTCCAGTGTAAATCTACCAAATATTTATATTACTCTTACATCAAAAATGGATATCAAACAACATTGAACACATCTTGCTAATAAATTCACAAACACTCATTGACCGAGTGGTTAAGCTGCTGGGCTCAAGAATTGTAAGATCCCAGATTCAAAATCCCAACAGTGAAAAGCGATTAAGGAACACTTGCAAGTTAAAAAATCTCAACATTCAATGGTACTGGTACAACGTCTTAACAAATGGTTGACATCTTGCTTCTCATTTCGAATACAACAATATATGTAAATAACTGAACACAAGACATCAAATCAAGGGGCTGTTACTACAACATGGTGGTAGATATATACATAAAAATAGAATATCATGGCTGTAGAATCCAATCTAGACATAAAATATAACATGATTGTAAATGTAGACATTGATGAAGCCATAGACAGGTATTTGGTGAACACAGGTGGTTTTTCATTGCTGTATAAAAAACACTGGTGTAAAAATAGTTCACGGTTTTCAACTTGTATTAAAAAAATGCGTTTCACACATTTTAATTTTAAGTCTTTATTTAACAATTGATGGTTTTCAACCTATATAAAAACAATGGTTTTTATAAATTTCATTTTGAGTCTTTGAATACATTCAATCTGGCTACTACATAGCGACAAGACTTTTTCTATTTCGGCCATTCCCAAGGTTGACACAGTTGTCTTGTTGCGATGTAATCGTTATCATCCAAATCATTGTATTTCTACTACAAATACAAACTGCTCGACCCAGGATTATTCTTTTTTTTTTCTCGTTCTTCTAACAGGCATCCAATTGAGAGATCAGTAATGACTATATGAAGTCAACAACTTTTTTTCAGGTTGGTTGATTTGCCACACAATTAATTATAATAACTAGAATCTCTTTTCTTCTTATTCATCAAACTTTTCACTTTCAATCCTGGCACCAAATAGGTCCCCATGCAATTGACCGCAACAAGCACTATGGCAGGGAAACCTTAACACTGATGTTGAAACAGGCCTGTCAACCTTACAAAATCAAAATCTAGGAGGTTTGCAATGGAAATCTGGGAATTTTCATACAAATCCTGGCAAGAAAAGCAATATAAAACCAAGACAATTTTTTTTTATGCTGTGCAAAAAATACTGCACATTTTAAAAAAATATGGGACTTTCTATTTTTCATCCCAAAACTTGGAATTTTCCTAAGTAGATTACTGGGATGGTTGTGAGGTCTGATGACATTGTCCTTGAATCAAGTCTCTGCTAAGATTTAACATTGGACTCTGACTGGAAGAATTTCACAATCTCATCAAGATCACCATTCTCAAGAACTTTAATTAAGGCTGGGACCTTGCCTTTGACATTCTGACCTTTGAACTTGAACTTGTCTATGAACAAATCTGTCACCATTCCTGGAAGGGGAAAAGAAGAATTCAATGAAATCTTTAAAAGATTGACTATGAAATAAAAACTATGTGGAGAATTAAGAAATATAAAGAATAATTCCCTGCCTGAGTCAAGTGAGGAAAAAGGCAGCAAAATAAGTTTTCTCTTCATACTAAGAAAAAATATTTTTCAAGCAAGTGTATATTCAACACTGAGACATTGCCCCAATACACATTATAGCTATTGCTACTGTATTCAGCTCACTACTACACTACTGTAACACTGTTTTTACTATTGGAACTGCCCCGCCCACAACACATTAAAAAAATACATCTTATATTGCATTATAATGGGATATGTTATAATGGTTAGTAAATTATAAAAGTTTACGGAAAGTAATCAAAAGATCATTCTTATTTATTATATACAACAGGCTTGACCACTCCATATCATTACAAAATCAACAGGTCAACCCCAGGCCACCTCACGTGGTGACGTTCATTAATCTGAGGCGTGATGGACTGGCTGCACATGGCTGGTCACTGCACAGATAATTTACGTGGGTTAAAGATGCCAAGACAGCCAATATCTGACTTGGGACAAAACAGGTTTACTATTACTACTCTGTTTCTCTGATATTAAAATCCAGGTATGCAACTCATTATTTCTAGTCGTGAGACATCAAGAAGTAGTGTAGGAGGCCACGCCCAAATTGTATCCGTTATGAAGGTACAGAAGACCCCCAATGAATTCTTACCATACAGCCTTTCCAGGTGACACGGCTGTTTCTTCAACTGTGCCTCTAGACTGTCCCCTTCGGCCAGAATATCTTTGTATTCCTCACACAAGAAACTTTCATCTTTTTCACTGGGCTCTAATTCCTGCACAGAGAAACAAAACAAAACAAACAAAAAATATTTTAATGGGTTGTGATATGTATGTATATATATGAAAGCATGTATGTCTGTATGTATTATGTAAAATATAATATGTATGTTAGTTGGTACAACTATTATATATGAATGAACTGACTTTTATATTATGTATTAAAAAATGTGTAAATATATCCTTTTTTCTTTAATTTTTTTTTTCCAGGAATAATTTTTTTTTTTTTTTAAACTTGGATTCCAATACTGATCTGACAAAATGTAGAAAGGAGAGTAACTAAATTAGCTCATGCAGAGAAAAGAAGCTTTGATGGAATCTTGTGGAGTAAATCAATTTATAACAATTCAACCTGACACTGAAAGGAGAAATTACCCACACCTCTCTGTGGCAGAGAGCTGAAATAAATATTGGACATTTTCAAGACCTAATAGGAGGACCTAATTTTTTTTTTTTAACTGTTGCAATTTTAAAGCTTTTTTTATATAAAAAAATGTCACAGTACTGTGTTAGAGCAACAACTGAGAAATGAATGTATAGAATAGAACAATAAACAATAGACTGCATAATGAGCAGGAGTAATAAAGAGTCATGTGATATAGTAAAGGAGTCAATTCATTTAGTAATGAAGAGTCATGTGATATAGTAATTCATTTAGTAATGAAGAGTTATGCAAGATATAGTAAAGAAGACTCAATATCTAGTGAAAGTAAGTCATGTGACACATCCATACCTTCAAGGCCGCCAACACCTGCACCTTCTTAGACAACAACAGGAGGGATTCCAGCCTGGGGTGGACCAGGGACAGGATGTGGGGGATGGAGTCAGCATTTAGTTCTGGATGGGAGGAAGAAGGAAGGAGTGGGTAAGCCGAAATATCTTCAAATATCCTATAGACTGATTACATTGGATTTATAAACTGTCACTCACATAGTAATACTCTAAATTAAGCTTCAGATTCCCGGAAAAGAAATGGGTCCATGAGAATAATCATTATTTTTTAGTAGTGACAGAATCCACTGCTAGTGCTAGAGTGCTCTAGAGTGCTTTAGAATTCAAAATAATTACACATGAAATCTAAGTGTGTCTTACCACAATTGATATCCACCTTGAGCTTGGCCTTGGTTGCCTCGTCAGAGATGACTTCCTTCAGGATGGCGATGGTGGAGATGTTGTCAGAGCGGAGGATAGCCTCCCCTTTTCTGTTAGAGAAATAATGAACAAAAGTGAAGATGAAGATAAAGATAAAGCTGAATTTATAGTCCACATCCTTGTACAAGTATAAGCTGACATACTTAGCTCTATATATATATTTATATATATTAACAATGTGAACCGAAATTTCAAATTCATGCATTACAATGTATATCATAGCACTAATGATATTTGGAAAACCCAATCTCCAATAAGACAGATAATATATTTTAACCCCACAACAATAGAACATTTATTCTGTCCACAATGATACTTTGTCTTGACATGCTGCAATATATATAGGCAATGGGATTTTTTCTTGTCTGAGCAAATACACAATGCTGAAAGCAAAACTCAACCTCCAACATTGGCAAGGTTAGTGCAATGTCTTAACCTCTCCGCCACAGGGCTTTGGGATGTAACCTAAAACAAAACCATCTACTGGTAAATCCAATTATACCATGAGGCACCTTTTATAAAAATTAGAATGACCTTTGGTAAAATTTAAAACTGTTTTTCACAATTTTTCTTCTCTGTCAATCCGCTGTCTATCTCAAGGCAGGTGACCTGGAGAAGTGACATATCCTAGGTTTGCAGAGTGTAAGCCATGGAGTCTCTCCAGCGTCTTCTTGGTCTTCTTATGGCTGTAGTGCCTCGAGTTGTGAGTACGAAGGGCTGGTTGGTTGGGTGAGATTACTGAACCACTTGGTTAGTTTTTATCTCCTTCAAGCTATAGAATATGGGGACAAGCATTGACTCTATGGGCCAATGGAGCTCTAAGTCCACACAAAATAAAAAATCTAAAATTATACATTTAAAAAAATCAGGTTGTGTAAGTCGTTACCTGACAAGGCAATCCATTTGGGTTCCCAAAACGACAGACTGGAATGTCAGTCTCCCCTCGTCACTGGTGTCACAGTCATGGATCTTACCAGCCATCTCAGGCAGACAGCGTTGTAACCAGGAAGTCACGTCTCTCACACCAAAATGGCCAGTACATTTCAGGACGTTGAAGGGTCTGGATGGGGTCAATAAGTGAAGGCACAATTTAATATGTCATCAATAGGATTGTTTCTATAGGGTGCCCTTTTTGTTCTATGGGTCTATGAACATTGGAGAATTAATCACAGTCCTGTACTGTGAAAAGAACCAGGAGTAGAAAACACAAAACATTACTTGGGAGACTTTTCCAATTTTAGAGCTCTAAACCACAATCCAGGCATGCCAATCCTAATCCATCCAAACCTGTGAAAATTAAACTGATGAAACCCTCGGAATAAGAATAAAGTCCTGGGAGTTTCCTATAGAAATAAATCAGCTTTAACAAACTGAGATTTTCATCCAAAAAGTAAGAACATTCATAAAACCCGGGATTTTGCCCACTGGATAACTGGGATATACTCCAAACACTTTCTCTGAAAATCCTTCGCCCCAAATTAGTATTTGGCAGAAAAGTCAGCTTTTCTCCATAACATTTCTTATCAAATTCATCTGTTTAGTCCGAAATTTGACTATGATTTTTTTTTTAAATACCCCCTTGTGCCAAATAGATTAACATCCCCACCCCGACAGTGACTTTTTTCAGACTAAATGTGGCTTGCTTTAGTACAACGCGAGTCAAGTTGCACAAACTTTGCCTGACATATGATACAAAAGCACATTGTGATAATAAACTAAAGGGCTTGCATACCGAGGGTCAGGATTATAATGGAGGGAATTGTGAAAATGAGAAAGGGGGACGATAGGTCATCACCCTTGGAAATAGGATAATCCAAAAACGATCTCATCCTAAATGGTTACTGCAGACCACAGCATTTTGGATAACACACAGTTGAAGGTCAGAGGATACCATACATTTACTCAGTGGAAAAATTCACACAAGTCTCATTCCTGTACTATGAAAGGAACAGGACTAAAAAACACAAAGCAACACCAGATTTAGTTTTTGAATTCCCATCCCCCTCTTACCTGTCTTCCTCCACACCATGTGTGCGTCGATGCAGGGACAGCGGCTTGATGTCAAATCTAAGAAGACGACACATCTTGGGGTGGACCCTGGGAGTGACATAGGCTTGTAGCGTCCCACAATGACCTTCTATCGTACGAATTCGGATCTCTAGTCGGGACACATTGGCCTGACAACGATACGTGGCTAACAAGAAATTGCCATCCTGTGGAAGGAACACGAAAATCTGAATCTCTGGAATGTTATACGAAATAACGATAAGGCATTAAAAAATAATAATTCTTAAAAATTGACACACTAAAATAATATTCCCAGGGACATATTTTTTCATACACAATCTTTCATTTCATAAACCATGAACCATCGTCATCATGGAAAGCAGCTTTGGCTTTTTTGATATTATGGACAAGTCATAAATAGAATAAGGTCTTGATGTGGGTGCCACTTTTCATTCGACAACTTTGAGCACCCTTTGTAGATTTTAGGAAGATATCAAAGTAAATAAATATGAATCAATAATAAGAACCCACCTCCATCTGTCCAGAACTAAAACTGACCACAGCAGGGTTATCCGTGTCCACCAAGTCTAAGGGCACATCACTCTGGGTACGGATAATAGAACAGAACATAATGGAATCAAGTAGATCTTCATTGCCCAAAATGGAACTTTGTGATGAGTTATTTGATGCCAATATTACAGCAAGCAATTATTTAATGAAACAAAACATTTTGATTAAGATAACACCTGATTAAGAGTAAATTAAAAATTCACACTAAAAAGAACAAAGAGACAAATTCCCAATCTCAAATTTAAAGTCAAGTGCTGTAAATATCTAATTCATTAACAGCACACGACAACAAGATGACTGTTTTGATATATCAGCCCCCAAATAAATCATTCATGACGCATCTTCAATTCAATACACAATTTTTTGGCAAATTCTTCTTGCCTTTCTATATTGCATATTTTGAAAAATCAGACCTTCTAAATAATATTTGCCATACACATTGCCAACATACAAGCAATCAATTTTTTTAAAGGGGGTGTGGGGGTGTACAAAAATAGCAACAGTACTGTATGTCCTTCAAGTGTCTTGAAAAGCAATCTTACCCATTATCTAATTTTTGTCAGCTGATAAGCTCACACTTTAAGAGTCTGTAAGTATAAGGACAAATAAATCAACATAAAAACCTGTGTATTTATTACCTGTAACATGACATTGTCTATAGGACAGGCTAGCTCCAACATCAACACGTAGGAACCGTCCTCAGGGGACAGGTGGAACGCGTGCTGAACATCCAGGGGAGGTAATGCTGACATAGCGTTATCTTCCTCCATACACTCCTGGTAGCGTTGTCTCTCATCCGACACTTTCTTCTGGAGAGATTCGATCTCCTTGCTTTGGGTAGAAAAAGATAAAGACGATTATGGAGTCATTTTCACAGAGTGGTGGATAAAAGAATATTGATCCTATTGCAGATGACGAAGATATCTTAACCTCCAGGAACATCATTTTAAAATTCCCGATCATTGCCATTGTTTTATTGGTTTTTAGATTGACGAAAATCACTTGAAAGAAAATGTGCACTTAATAAAATCACACCAAAGAAATGGAAATTTAATACTAGGTTCCATTCAGGAAACTAAATGAACATGGGATGTCATGGCCCAAACGTTCAAGAACTTGATATGTAACTCACATAGCTTGGTTGTGAACTCTGAACCTACCGTAATTTCTTGATGATGGTAACCCCCTCTCTGGTAAATCCATGTTGGAGAGGGTCAGACCTGGGCCTGGTGCTCAGACCAAACACGCTGCCTGCATGGACGGGATACAACAATAATACTGAGCTAGTTATTGTCACGATGTGGCATTATTATATAAATTACGTTTTCTTTTTCTTCTTACCATTATTGCTATTACAAAGGAATAATCATAACTATTTCTACTAGACAGTAGGCTGATCTCCTCTTCATTTAAAATTCCTGACTCATACATTCTTCAACCCTGATGTCATTTTCAACGCTACATGGCCACATCAAAAGTGGTTGAAGGCATTAAATGTAAAACACTACAGTAAGGCCCTATCATACCACCAACATTGAATCCAAATCAGAATTGGCGTCACAATGAGAAACTTAATAGCGGTACTAGGTTCAATAAATTCTGATCTATAATACAGTAGGAAGTAACAGGAATGGAGATTTACTGGGTATAACAAGATTTGACTGTACTCTCACCGGCATAGGTAGAACAGACAATCTCATCATATTCTGTTGACAGAAATCTCCCTCCTTGTACGGAAGTCACAGCCTCTTGGCACGTCTGGAAAGGGGAAGGAATGGTGGCAAGGTTATTAAAATATATCAGGTAAAGTATGAAGGAAAATACATCCAAGTAATGGTTTCAAGGTCATTAACATATATCAGGTAACATAATATATGGAGACCCATCCATGTAATTGTGTCCAGGTCGTTTAAATATATTAGATAGAACGTTTTGTCTATCTATTGCAGACTATCTCCCCATTGTGAGATGACATCCACTTCTAAACCGGCAGATGGTGAGGCAAGTGCAGTATTGCTTCAAGCATCTTGCCGAAGAATAACAAAGCAATGCTGAGCGCCAAATTCCAACCCACATCGTCTACGTGGCTCAAGTGCAGTCTGGGGGGGGGGGGGGGGGGGGGG
>JARFNW010126461.1:2500-18069 GCA_031763155.1 Dirona albolineata | reverse complement strand
CCCCCCCCCCCCCCCCCCCCCCCCCCCCCCCCCCCCCCCCCCCCCCCCCCCCCCCCCCCACACTTAAAAGGAAAGCATAGACATCTTTTATAGAAGGCGTAGCTTACCGAAGGTGAAATTCCTGGACAGGTTTGCACAAGCTTGACAACAGAGTGAAGAATGCCGAGAGCCCCTGGCCCCGCCAACAGAGAAATATTATCCATGGTGTACGACACTGCTTGTAGGATCCCTTTGTCTTCACTGTATAGATGTGATTCTCTGTAATTAAAGGATAAAAAGTCAATAGGACAAGAGAGTTAGTAAATATTTCCTACAACATGACCTTGCTATTGTGGAGGTACCAAAAAATCCTATAGATTCATCATTCAACATTGATGAATAATTGTCTGTAAATCCATATTTCAGTGTTCTTTGACGCAGAATATTTCTACTCAAATTAGGGTAGCTTTAAGAAAATTCTAAACTAACTGTTTTCACTTCTTGAGCATTGGAGTAAGTAATTAAATCGATCGTTCATAACAACAGGATATGAATACATGACTACACTCCTTCCAACAAGTGAAAGGACATAGACACTTATTGGTACCATCGCAGTCTACCATTGATACTACAGTGCGGTCTACCATTGATACTACAGTGCGGTCTACCATTGATACTACAGTGTAGCATTTGGGGCCAACTCCATGTCCAGTCTTCGAAGGTTCATAGGACAGCTGCATGCAAAATCCAGATACATAACTAAAATATCAAGATCCTGCGCAGATATTCGCTTAATACACTGTCGGGAATCACTAGCTTAGGACAAGAATGTGATAAACCTGCAATGCCTAAAATCATTTATTAACATCAAATAATAAGCTGTTCCATTTAAAAAAGGAATCACTCTCAATTCAGCACAATAACGAAAAAACATAATGGTAACTAAACAAAATTTAGATAATAAAAATCACAGGTCCTTTTTGTATGTGTATGAATGTATGAGTGTACATAGATGGCGCTAAAATATTTGAGAAAATTACTATACAACTGTCTCTCCCTTTCCCACTAAGTGGGGTTAATGGCCCTGATTCTAGTCAATGAAAAAAGCCTGGCAGCTTTATCCTCAGGAGTGATTTACAGTTCTTGCCCGAAAGTCATTATAAAAAAAACTAGTGTCAGTCAGAATAGATTTTTCCTGGTCCCGTTACTTTCATTTATATTTGTGTCACAACGTTTTTTAAACCTACTCCAAACTGTTCTTGATGACTGCAATCAATAAATGAACGTAATCCTGACAGACATCTGTCCTCTCATCCCTGGCCAATTCATTGAGTAAATCTTTCCACTTCCACAAAATGCCCTGAAGAAGACGAAAATAAACAAAATAAAAAATTTATTAATTTGCAAATTTTGAAGATGAACTAATTTTGTGACCAACAGTTTAACAGCGTTACTCAACATAGATCAATTTCAACCCAGAATAGTTCAATTTCAACCCAGAATAAACCACATAAAAACAGTTCAGCAAAAGTTGAAAGAAAAAAAGACAAACAAAGAAACCCCATCACCATCTATTTTGGTCAACTGAATGATGTATTGCTCATTATAAATAAAAGTGATTCCCCACTTGTCTTAAATGTCATAACAATGACATAAACAGTGATGATAGGCCACATCCTGCACACTTACTGGTTTCCAATGTTCAATCTGGGTCAAGCAGTTGCATACCATAGCCCTCAGTCGTCTACTTGCCACAACATTTGTTTTCCGCAAAATATCAATCAGCTTTGATATGAAAGCAGTCCCTAATTCCAATTCCTGAAACCGAGATGAAGTATGATATCTCAATAAACATTTTTAAAAAAATTTATTTTAAAAAAAAAGAATAGGCAAGATGAATCTAGTTCAATATCTTTACAAAACAAGATGAATGCGCTAAAAGAAAATGTTCATGAGTTAGTGTTGTTATTGATCAAGAAGCACTTGGGCTAATACTGCATGGTCTCAAATGGTAGGAAAACTAGTTAGTCTCTGAGTAAATATTATAATCTAAAAAATAAAAAAACCCTCACCAGAAGCTCATCATCTTCAATGAAAAGGGTAGTAATGGTGATAAGAAGCTGCACTCTTATTTCCAAAGTCTGATAGTTGCCTGGCTCAGTTTCAAAAATATCTATCAAAGCAGCTATAATTTGGTCAACACTGTAGTGAAAGGAAAATATAACATTTCATCAGTAATAAAACAAGCCTGTAAACTGCGTTCATTTTTAACTATGATAGAACTCAATAAGTGAGTTGTACTTTTGAGATTGACCTTGAAAGTGACCAAAAAAATTAACAGTTCTATCAATGATAAAAGGTAGTACAAATATTTCTTGTCTTAACAAGAACATGCACAATTTTTCCACACCTATGTATGAAGCTGCAACCACTTTTCAAAATTCCTTTGTCTTTGCAATTTTCATCATGTGTATGATAAGTGTAAATTAATTAACGTAGATGGAAAAAACTCTGTTCTAGTGAGATTCATATACACATTATCAATCTATTGCAAATCAAGCAACTATTTTATAATTTCCTTTTCAAAATTAGTTTACTTGCCTGCTTTTGTTAATGAGTCCATAACATTCTTGCTCAATTATCATGAGAATATCCATTTTTACATGAAAGTCTAAAACATCTTCATATAGTATCTGTGGAAAAGAATTATATATATATATATAAATAAAAGTTTCTTTGAAAAATGTAAATATATAATAATATAATATATAATATTTGATTAATTTACATCACTAAAATATTCAATTGTCAAAACACAGGTCCTCAGAATCTTTAGAAACAGTTTCAAATCAAATTCTTTAGAAATGATTTCTGACAAAGAAACTTTTCCTGTTCATTACTAAATACTGGAAAATCCTTACTCACAAAAATTTACAAGATGTGTAATCAGACAACACAGAAGTTATGTAAGATTTTGACATGGGAGAATTATTTTCATGGGTAACTTGCTTGAAGAAAATAAATGACTGGTTCAAACTAAACTAAAGAAATTCTGTGTGTTATAGAAGTTATAGATGGTCACTACGACCAGGTATCTCTAAGTCTGTTGTGTCTGAGTGGTGGTGGAATACTTATATTATCCACATCAACAACAACCAATACCATTATGTCACCTTGTAATGTAATATCAGTCACTGTAGACTGTAGTGTAGTCTTTGACATTAAATTGCAAGCTGCCAAAATGTATGATTCGTCACAAGTCACAATGCACGATTTTTAGAATTATAATAACCCAATTTTACAACGCTAATTACGCACTCAAAATGCAACAATAGCTCGCTTGACTTAGCCAAAATGCAACAAGTTGTTATAAGTCTGTCTTCAATCTTGTTTCTTTCAAAGTCAATTCATAGAAATAAAGTAAAATTTAAAAATTGTATTTTTTCTATTACTATTATTAGTATTAGAATTTCTATATACACAAAACAGTAAAACACCCACAAAAGTAAAACATATATGCACCTTTGCCAAAATACAAAAAAAATGTTTGTCACCCCTAGACTGTGCATTTTGGCAGAGACTAGAAGGCCTACTGTAACTTGTGGTAGTAGTCAAGTAGTACTGTTGTAGTTGTACTTGACTTAGCTGACTGTGTCAACTGTGTGTACCAAATTTAACATAGAATAGTAATAGTAGTAATAGCCATAGCACTGTAAATGAAAATGTACCACATTTCTTCAAATCAAGCAGACTTAAAAGTGAACGAGTTTTTTAAAATCATTATTGTTTCACCTTAATTAGTTCAAAAATGAATTGTTGGTCTTCCTCAAACAGTTTGTTTACAGAATCTGCTTGGACATGGGATTTTAATCTGTCGACAACATTTCGCCAATCACTTTCTTTCCCACCTCTGTTTTTCACATTGCTTGTACCAGACATTTTTGGGGTGGGGGGGGGGTTAAAATAGGATTAGAAATAGATATAAAATGTGTCTGTTTTATTCCTTATTTACAAAATCATGAAATATAAACTAAGACTAGGTCGAGGAGGACAGGACACTCAAGTCCAAATGAAAACGCCATTTTAGTTGTTTACATCATGTGAATAGCAAGTCACGTGATAAATGTATATATATTTTGTCTAACTAAACACCCAAAGACCCAAATATATTATTCCAGTTTGAGTCGATAAAGAAACGTGTATACTAAGGGACAAGCGATAAGAGGCACATTGTAATTTTCAACGCTTCTTCTTGACGTCTAGATGATTGTTTATCTTCTTGCTACAAGATGGCAGTATTTGTATCCTGTAATGACAACACGTTTGATCAGATCAACAGAAAGGTTAAATTAATAGCGACTTTTTTACACCAGTACAGATGGATCATTGAAGCTTATGTTTCGGTATGGATGATGAGTACACACTCAACTGAACTACACATTATTATTAGTAGATTTGGTAGCTATCTTCTGGCTGGTTAAATTTTCTATGTTTTGAAAGACTTCAATTAAGAAGGGAAATAATGGTTTTCTTGCACCTTGCCGGCAAACCCAAATAATAATAATAATACAAATAATAATAATATATCTTTTTTGTCCATAAGGAAATTAATTTTGGTTTACACATGGGTAGTAGTAGGCCTCCGTTGGTCAGGTTTGACCATGGTTAGAACATCCTAGTTATGGCTGTCCACTCGGCTGGAAGTGTCGACGCCAAAGGCGAAGCCGGAGTGGCCTCTCCAAGTTAGGAAGTAAGCCTGGGCTGAATGATATGGAGAACGCATATTGCCCATGCAGCACGTCCCCCCTCTCCACGTCGCTGATGGATCCAAAGGAACAGCAGGGCCGTTACAGTTTGGCACCAGCGCCGTCGCAGGAGCTGCCAGAACAAAGTTGAAGACAACGACGGACTGCCTTAGGGACTCCGACTCCGGATTTTTCCTCGAGGTTTACTTCTGAAGCCTTTTCCATGACTGGATGTAGCTTCAAGGCAGTGGAGGTTTGAAATCAGGGGTACCCACTCACAATCTGCTTATTATTATATTTTATGATGAGGTAGAGACATTATATAACCAACATGTCGCTCACTCAGAGTAATCATTATCTATACTAAAAGATAAGCAATTTCTAGACGCGTCAATATATGCTTATTCGGAAGATGAGACACCAATTCATCAACCAGTATTCACCAAGTACTCGAGTTGATGCATTCATCAGCTTCCTCTGTGCCATCGGCATAATAAGTGAGAAATAAAAGAATCTTCTCTATTTTATTCAGTACTGTATTTTTCCATACATATCAACAGGATTTCTATACACAAGATCACTGGACCAAACTACCACACTGTGTAAAAGAATACTTTGATGCGACCAATCCACCTGACTGGGCGTGGTTATTGGCAAACAGCAGGGATGACGATCTTCCTTCTATCAACAAGTATGGGTTTTTTTAAAATTATATATATCATCTTACTTCAGTAGACTGTAAAATAATAGTATGAAAATGTTACAGTGACAGTGAGAGTTGGTAGACAGGAAAGAAAATAGATTGTTGAAATGGGGAGTCGAACCCATGCTTGTCAGATTCGCTACCAATGAGCTATGCCGCCACCCCTGCGGTCCTGAATGTTGCACAATTTTGTATTATTATTATTATTATTATTATTATTATTATTATTATTATTATTATTATTATTATTATTAATAAGCAGGCCCTGACTTATACAGATGTTCAGATACAAAGCTGGCCATTATATGGATCAGGAATTTAGGACATGCAGGTGATTTGTCAATGTGTCCAAAATCCTTATTAAAGATGTTGCTGCTATAGTACATTTTATTTGTACAGTAATAAACTGTCATGACCAGTAAAGCATTAATCAACCTGCTTGTGTTCAAAGTAGGCAAACATGCAGTCTTTTTGATTTTACTGGGTTTTTTTCCCCCCCTTTTGCTTTTTACCTTTGATTCATAGAATAAAAGGAAATCATATAGTGGTATTTATATGAAGTTGCCATTGTTATTATTAAGAAGAACAATTAAAATCATACCTCTTACCATCTCATAATATTTATTTTTTTCCAGGCCTGTCCCATTGATTTTACAAGCCCTCAAAGTATACATCAATTATCTTTCCTTGAGGCGAATAGCTGTTGATTTGGATTCATCAGAAACAACAGAAAGTATATTACGTTCTCTCAAAACTGTTGATAACAAAATCAGCTCCGCATCATCCTCAAGTCAAAATCAAAATGTGAATGTCACAGCTTTTCAACCTTCCAATTATAAGAATGGGCAGTGCATGGATATGCAGCATTTATTCAGGAGGCATGTGAAACCGAAGAAACAGCATGAGATTCAGAAATTGGGCCAGGTAGCAACCAATGCCATTCTGTTTCTCTTTACCCATCATATTTTATTCCTGAGACGTGAGATTATGTTGTATCTCTGTAGTAGCAAGAGATATAAGTCACAGATAATCAACCTTCTTGGACATATATCTCTGTTTCTGCAGTAACGTGGCATGTATGATTAGGTGTTACTTTCATTTTGTAACTATGCATCGTGATAAGGATTGCAAGACAAAGGGAGATGTGATCACCTTGTTGCATCCCACGCACAACCTTAAGATGCTGATGTCTAGATCTGTTATCATGGTTTCTGATGACTTTCCACAACACAAGAACTCAGGGATAGCTATAGATTTGATCTGTTCCCACAGTCTTTGTCACATATACATCATATACACAGCTAAAAACCTGGAATTAATCATATATGCTTTGCAAGAGATGTGGTACAGTATTTGCATTTTTTATATTCCTTTTTGTGTATTCAGCTATAAGAAATGGGGAAAATAATCTTTCCTTTTTTTTCCAGGTTATCAATGTTTTGTCCACATCAACTAACTGTAAATCAGTCATAGATGTTGGTGCTGGTTTAGGTCATCTCTCACGGATTCTGGCATTCAAGTTTGGACTAAAAGTTACAACTGTCGAAGCAGATGGTGGCCACGCACCTAAAGCATCAGATTTTGATAGGTTTGTACAAATCCATGTGCGACATTGACGTTTGCAATAATTACCATTGTAGACTACCTATTTCCTTAATTGGGGGTGGTGGGCAATGTGTTCACTAAGTGGATGAAAACATAATCTCTGCCAAATTATAAAGAAATTGGACCTGACAGTGTTTTATGGCTATGCTTTATGTATTTTTGAATAGGTAAAAAGTGTAGATAGATTTTTTTAAAAATATATATATTATGTATATATATATAAAAATTGGCAGACTATGTAAAAATAATTGTTTTTCAAATGTATATTATATTCAAATATGAATTATGATGTGCGTGCTGATAATTAGTTACATTCTAAATCCTTCTGTCCATATCATGAATACTGTCAAATCTCTTTATAAGGCCTCCCGTTATACTGCCATGCCTGCTATACAGTCATTCCCACTTACAACCTGTTTTTCACCATAGTGCAGATCAAAAACAGTGATTTAACCTGTTAGTGTTATTCAACATATTAACTAAACAAAACGAGAGGTCAGTAAGATAAAAACAAACACATTGCAGAGAACTGACTGTTTTAAATTCACTCTTTATTTTGGTGCCAAAGTTGGCGGCCTAATAGGGTTTTGCTGTAATTATATCTGATCACTCTTTACAGTTGATCTATGTGTTTTTCTTTCTTTGTTATTTTTTTACATTTCTACCATATTTTAAACCATTCACTTTCAGATTAGATTCTGATAACATTATGCTTGTGATTGCAATAGTTCTCATCTTTTTCATCTTTAACAACAAACACATTTTTTTCTATTATTCTCTTTAAATAAGAACAGAATGGCAAAATAAAACCTTTTGATTTTATCTTGTATCCCATCAGAGAATTGAAAAAAGATGTCATGAGAAAACATCTCAAGATTCTTAAGGTAATATTGATTTTGAAGGTGGAGTTAATTGTAAAGAACAACAAATAGTTGGGATTGATTATTTCTGTGAATTTGAACAAGTAAATACATAAGAAATGTTGAAAGAGTTTAAATGTTATGTGTGAAAAGTACACTCTTATCCAGGAGGTTCCATGTCATCATTAGGTGCATGTTGTAGTCATTCTTGTGGTTATATAAAGAAAGGATGGAGTCTTATATTTTTAGATGACTATATTGAAAATTCAATGCTCATACAAGAAATAGTGGGTAAAGAAATAGAATCGATGAAGCTTTTCATTTTTTTTATTCATAAAACAGTAGGCTGTATGACCCAGGTTTTCAGTTGTAGTTATTAAAAATATGAATGGCATTCTTTTGTGACCATGCTCAGTGCTTAGATCTCAGGATCATTGAAGCATACAACAAGTAATCCTGCTACATCAAGAAGTCAGTGTATGACATGAAAAGAACTTAATGATCGTGTGATCCTGCTACTGCTACTTATACAAACTATGTAAGGATTTATTTTAATAAAACCATACCACATTATAGGCTTGTTTATATTAAGCTTTTAATATGATTTGCAATACATCTTTTAGTCAGATTCCGGAGACTGTGATCCAGTAAGCCCATTAGATGGACATCTTTCCTCATCATGTCCAGCTGTACCATCGTCAAAAGAGACAAAAGTTAACGAGTCCCAAAATAGAACTGAAAATTTACCACAAGATACAAGTGTAGCAACATCAAAGCCATTGTGTTCAGAGGAGGAGCTGCCCAGTCATGTTGTATGCCGCATCAGTCATGACGTTGCCACCTCACAATTCTTGGAAGCTGTCAGGCAAAGTAGATTACATTGTATGTTTTCCTTTTTTTCTTCTCTTAACTTAATGGTAATGTTAGTGGATATTCATAATGCATATATATATATATATATATATATCAACGGCTTGGAATAAGACTCTGAAAAATGCAAAAATCAAATTTATCAGGAGTAGTAAAGAAATTTGGTAGATTTCATAATTTAGTAGGTTTAACATTGTGTGGCCACTAAGAATGCCCAAAGTCGTGTTTTTTAGTTTTTCTTTGATCACTTAACCGCAATATCCTGTACTGGCACTATAAGACAGGTAACTTGTCCTACTTACAGTTCCATAATACTTTTGTTTATGCTACACTATCTAAAAAATAAGGATTTTTCATCAAATATTACTGTGTTGATAGACAACAATATTACATTTGTGTATGGCTACATTCCCTTTTTTCAAATTGCATCTGATCATCGAAATAAAGTTGATAATATGCATACACATCTTTTCATCTATCCACCTAATTTTAAGGTCTGAGTGATCCTGAGGAGGATAGCTTTATTATAACAGGACTTCATGCATGCGGAGATCTGTCCCCGTCTCTACTGAGAATATTTCTAGAATGCCAATCAGCCATTGGTTTGGCATCTGTTGCATGCTGTTATATGAAAGTGGAGCACTTAACTACAGATCCATGGCAAGTTACCTTTCATTTTACTATTGCAATATAAATATAATTATTGATGTTTAAGTAACATTTGACTAAATTTGTTAAAGATACTTTAGATTATATTCTTTAGCTTCTATCAAGGAAGATGTTTAGCTGACACTTCTGATTTTTATTCTGTCAACTTGATACTTTAAAAGATGTCATAATGTTGTTCGATCATAATTACATCGTTTTTTTTCTTTGGAGAAACAATATCAGACAAATTTCTTCTTTTTGCTCTGTCATTTCCCCTTTTGTAACCCTGTAATATAGGGTTTGATTATAAGAGTATATTGTGGAATGGGGAAAAGACTGAAATCGTGCATCTTTTTAAATTTTTGAGCTCATGTGCACAAATGAATGCAAAAGCTAAAAATTGAGAAAATTGAAATAGACTTAAGTGAATTTATTTTTTTGTTTTTCTTCCAGTGATTCAACAAAGCAAGTTCTAAATAGTTACCCAATGAGCAGTTGTCTGAAGAAGATATCAAATCATGACTTAAACTATGAGTCAAGAGAAATGGCCTGTCATTTTGCTGATGCATATTGCCAGCGATTACAAGGTGACAATAAAAAACATAGGCTCTGAACTGAGCTTATACGTATTGTTGATGTTATTAATTGAATGTTGTCAATAAAATTTAAAGGTTATGTGTATCCTTTAAAAATTAGTTATGTTCTTGATAAGTTAGTTCATACATGTCTTCTGCCGATGCTGGCACGAAGGAGCTGTACCACAGGATATGAGGGACGCAAAAATTATCACTCTCTACAAGAACAAGGGCGAGAGAAGCGACTGCAACAACTGCAGGGGCATTTCACTCCTCGGCATCGTCAGCAAAGTCTTTGATATATATAGCTTTTCACTTGAGTATCATTATTTTACATTATAAGATAAAATAAGATAAGATGTGATAAGATAATACTTTATTTCATCCCCGTGGGGAAATTCTTTTTACAGACGTGAATAAAAAAGAAGCTATCAAAAAGTAAATAATACAATGAGCCAGCCATTTAAGTAAGAACAAACGATACAAAAATCATAAAATCACAGCATACGAGAACATCGTTCTCAAAGTCACCCAAAGTGTGTATATTTTTACAGTGACTGATGACTGAGGTAGGGTGTGGTTTCACTAACCACTGACCACTGACCATGCACGCACGCTGGTCGTCGTTTCTCTTTGTCTCCAATGCGCATGACCTGCATCCTGCATGTCACATGCTTACATGCGCAACACACGCTTGTACCCGACTTCAAAAGATTTTTATTTCCCCTGTACTGCCCAGAGGAAGACGCAATACCCGCCATCGATCATCGCGTACTGCCATTGTAATGTAATGTTGCAATGCACATATCATAAGCCCCCCCCCCCCCCCACCCTACGCAATCCTTTACGACATGTTAAATTCTTTCACTTTTTACGTTCCGTATTTGAATAGTCAGCCAGCACATTCATGTTGGTGTCATTTTGATTTTCGACCATGGATATAAAAAGGGGATTTGTTTTGTGTGTGTGTGTGTGTGTGTGTGTGTGTGTGTGTGCGTGTGTGTGTGATAGATAGAGAGAGAGAGTGTGTGAGTGTGGTGGGGGGGGGGGTGTTTGCATGTCACAGCAAATTTTCAGGTTCGGCTTCGACACTTTGCGTTTGTCGGCCCTATGACTCATGACTATGATATAATGACTCTGTCTTGGGCCTACTTTTGGGAGTAACTGTTATTGTTTTGCATAATATATGTATAATGCAACTTGAAGAAAATGTGTCATTTTTATACAATAAAGACGTATCTTAATCATATCTGATGTCATCTACTAATCGTTTAAAGATCGTTCTCAAAGTCACTCAAAGGGAGTATAATATTTTTACACCGACTGAGGTACTGCACACAGTAGTTTCCCTGACCACGCACTCACGCAGGCCGTCTCTCTTGTTCTCCAGTTTAAAAAAAGGGTGAAAACGGTGTAGCTCCAAGTGCAAAACAAATAACTATACAAAGAACGTTTCGGGTGTCCCCTTCATCAGCCAACAAGCACAGAAATAATAAAACGCAATACACAGGTCGAAAATCTTAAGCTGTGGGAGTCCCAACGACGTGGAAGCTTTGAAGCCAAATGCCGGTGAAAAGGGGTTAAATAAAGGCAAAGGTGGTGGAATAAACGTAAAACAAAAACGGGTACCTACTCACATCCAAGTGAATACAGAATATGAAACGAAACAAACCACGGTATAGTATGCGTTTGGTGATAATCCATGAGAATAGGTGAACACTTTGGTGAATCAAACGGTGAACGAAGGAACGAGGGCTGTCAGAAGCTAAACAAATAAATATTGACATTATCATATCCAAAAATGAGGTATAATGCTCTAAGCGTCTTACAGTAGCTCATTTGCCTCGAGGAAGCAACGGAACACTCAACACGTATACGTCACACGCTGCCTGTCAGGCACGGATACAATTTTTTGGACAAGGACAAACGCTGCATATAACCGATGGGACGTCCGAATTTAACGTCCGTCTCTGATAGGCCGAGAAAAGCAGGGCAAAGTAGGTAACCTACGGACGCAAGTGCCGGCGAGCTAATACATTTAATTATTGATTTTGTTTATATATTTTGTCGTCGTTGACGGGTTTAGATCCTAAGCGGCCACCCGTCTATTCATTAGCCATGATAGACGTTGCTTGTCAACATCAACGGTCGAGTCGTGCTCACTGTTCGGCCACCGACGCCACCATGTCAGGCCTGAATAAGCCATGTATCCTTCTAAAGCATTTGTTTTGGAAAGTGTCTAACCTGCTGGTGATGCCAGTTGGCATTTCTTAGCATTGGTTTCCAATCAGTAATTACTTACTTACTCCATCGACCTCAGTCGAATGAGCATGACCTCTTTCTTCCATAATTCTCTATCCTCCATCGCTGTAGGTAACTCTTCTCTTGTATGTCCGGTGTCTTTTTTTAGCTGATCTAAATATGTGAGCGAGGGTCTACCTCTTGATCTCTTTCCATGTTTTGGTTCCCAAAGAATCAGTAATATTGACAAGATATTACATTTATAAAATAACATATTCTCAATTTTGTTTTCCTTGACAAATTTTTTGTTTCCAGATTTCTCTTAGTATGGCAAATGTATAACTGATTTGTTGATTCTATTTTTTAAGCCTCGTTCTGCGTTTTCATCTAATTTTGATTTAGAGCCTAGATTTGTAAATTATTAGACGTCTTCTATGGTTTGGTCATTGAGCTTTATTTTATTTGCCATTTTGAAATTTTGTTTTATAGCTTTAGTTTTCCTTGTATTTGTTTTGAGACCTAACTTTCTTGAAGTTTAATTTATTTTGATCATCTTCTAAGCATCACTGCGACTGCTGGCGAGTAGTGTGTTGTCATCTGTGTAGTCCAGCGCCGGTATACACAGACCATGCGTTAACTTAATATTTTGGCACACTCATATTGCATTCTTCTCACAACATAACGTGATCATAATGATTCTCAGCCTGCACACATGTCATATCCGTCAACCAGTGGTCTGTGTATACGGCCTCTGGTTATCCAAAACCGACATGAGGGTCCAGCGAATGTCCTTTTCTTGTCTTTTGTCATCTCCATAAGTCAATCCAAGACAAGCATTAACAGAAGCGGAGAAAATGCATCCTTGTTTGATACTAGGTGTAATAGGGAAAATGTCGGTTAAATCCTTGTGCACACGTATTACTTGGCAGTGAAATTATATGTAAATAGATTTTATCACATTGATTATTTTTTTTGGTGGTATCTAATCAATTGCCTTACATTTCTCTAAAGGGATTTCCTATGTAGACTGTCGAATGCTTTCTTAAAGTCGTTTACAGCTGAGAGGGATAAGCATCAAGACTACAATAAAATGTGTTTGTTGATTATTGGCGCGGCAGTCAGTGTATGTTGTATTGTTCATGGTCAAGAAATAGTCATATTGTAGGCTAGGTTTGTTACTGTTTTGTTGATTTTTATTATTTTATTTTAATTGGGGGGGGGGGGGGGGTTGCAAAAATGGGCTTGACTAATTTCCCTATTCATAGACTTTCCAGTTGTGTGTTCAGCCATGCATTAATTTTATATGTGACATGACAATGGTACGCCTACTCCATTATATTCTTGGCTGTTATATTCCCATCTATTATATTCCTGGCAGAGCTTTGACACGGTCGGTAGTACAGCTCAGGGCATCTGCACCGTTTGGCATTCACTCGAAACACGCAACAGGACAGCACAATATCGCCACCCACATTAGCTAATTAACATAATAATATATGAAATCATTCAGCAGAGAGATACATGACACCGGGGGAAATGGTGCAAAATTATTAATTCAATTCTTTGAAAATTATCGATTTTCTCTTTTATCTGTGGGTAGGGTTCTATGACGGATTTTTTTTGGGCGTTGACACAAAATTACTCTCTCGCGAAATGGGTGTAATAATAATTTTAACTAGGCTATATTATTGTTACCGTGTTTTGTCCCATCCCTGTCGATTGTATATCAATATCATTATAAATAGGCACTACGTTTTAATATGTAAATATATAAAACGTAATTCCTATTTGTATAATGCACGGGAAAGAGGTACTACAACGATATTTTTTACGAGCTGTTACAGCATTCTACTTAGCATATATTATCAAAGTATTCATTCACGTCCGTCCATGGATGGTAGGAGATGTGGTTTTATTTACGTTTGACTTCTGTGAAACATATTATACGAGATTATAACAACAACGATGATTATAATAATGATAATGGTAATTGTTAATACTTCTGATATTATGCTTGGCTTTCATTGGGAAATATTAACTCTAAGCGGTTAATGTTGTATAACAGAGCATGCAACCTGCAATGCAATTAGTTTTATAACGTAACAAGTAGTTACTTTAGTAGTCTAGACTTAAATAATGTACGGTATCTAACTTTTCAGACCATAATTTGACATCAATGTCAAGAATGGGATTTCCCAAAATCAGGCGAAGACATGCTTCGTATCATGAATTCTAGTGGTATCTTTTTCGGTGTTTGACAACAAAAGTAGAAAACGTCGTGAGTTATGACTGTGTATTCATTGGCAGTACTTTGTTCTACTTTAAAAGGAGATGTTCTAAGAATCTTGGTTGGTTTGTATCTTGCTGTATTTATTCCAGTGGTTTCCAATCATAGAAAAAAATAAAATAAACCAAAACAATTCTAACTTATTTTAAATAGGTTGCTACCGTAGCATGGCGATGGTCGTGGATAAATGCGGAACAAATGTCATTCATTCATTGACGTACATAGACCAGACATTTTTATCTGAACTATCATTTATCATCTCACCCGTTATCTAGGGGGATATATTTGTTATAGAAGGTATGTAAAAACAAGGGACAATGGTATAGCTTCCAATGTAAAACAAGTCATAAAACAAAGAACGTTTTGTGTCTCCCCTTCTTCATCCAACAAACACAGAAAAATAAAAATAAACCGCAAAACACAAAAGTACGGTAAGTCAAGTAGTTTCAGAAAACAGCGTGATCAGTGCGGCCAGATAATGGACTGATAGTTATTTGTTATAGAATGATTGAGTCTATCTATCTATGTATCTATCTATGTATCTATCTATGTATCTATCTATGTATCTATCTATGTATCTATCTATCTATCTATCTATCTATGTATCTATCTATCTATCTATCTATCTATCTATCTATGTATCTATCTATCTATCTATCTATCTATCTATCTATCTATCTATCTATCTATCCATCGATCCATCTATCTATCTATCTATCTATCTATCTATCTATCTATCTATCTATCTATCTATGTATCTATACTCCCCTCTCGTATTACGATATGAACTTAAAAAATGATTCATTCGCAACATTTCTTTAGCTCTTCTTCTCTTGCAAGTGGATCGCTGATCCATCCATTCATTCATCCATCCATTCATCCATCCATCCATTCATCCATCCATCCATTCATCCATCCTCCCATCCCTCCTTCCTACCATCCCTCCATCCATCTACTCCTTTCACAAGAACCCAAGCCACCAGACAGTCTTGTACCCTGTCATATCTGTCGCCCATTTCCCCACCAGTCACCATGTTCCTGTCATCAGTTTTGTCG
>JARFNW010126450.1:0-12044 GCA_031763155.1 Dirona albolineata | reverse complement strand
CTTTAATTCCTGATGCAGAGTCTTTCTAGCCATGTGCTAGGTGATGAGTGGTGTAAGTCCTCATTGACATTTGGATTCAGTTCCATTTGTCATGTGCACCCTTCGGAGCCTGATATATGGCTGGCCCCTACACTGCCTATTGCGGTATAAAGGGGACTCGATAAACAAACAAACATTAATATATTATTAATATTATTATTATTATTATTATTATTGTTGATGATATTGTTATTATTATTGTTGATGATATTGTTATTATTATTGTTATTGTTGTTATTATTGTTATTATTATTATTATTGAAAAAAGTAGCTTGTTTTGAAGTTGTTGATCATATTCAAATTGGTTGTTTCAGATGGTGAAAACCAAAGGAGACGAACGGCCACAGCCTGTCCAGGAACCGGTCAAGGGGCGGACACGATTAGGTCTGACTGCTCTATGTCTCCAGAGTTTGGAGAAGTCCTGTTTGACAGCCATGACACATCAAAGGAAAAGGAAATAGATCTGACATGCTCTGCTGGTGGGGAATCTCAAGAGCGGAAATTCAGCAGTCGAAGAGCCTTGTTGAAATATCTGGAAGAGGGGCAGATTTCACATCCAGATTTGCCGGGGTTGACTGTTTCGATGTCTGAAGATGGTTGTAACAACGTGAATGATGAGAGCTGCAGGACGGGAGACAGGAAACATTGTCAGGGAAGAGTTATTGATAACGTGTTGTTGTCGGAGGGTGGAAATGGAGGGAGTTGTGGTTACGAGGGAGATGTCGTCGTTAGCCGTGGTGGAATGCGTGGAAAGAGAGTTTGTGGAAACAAGGAGGAAGGAATTGGCTGTGGGACGGACAACGTTGGAAATGAAATGCTGAAAATTACGAGGTCAAAGTTGAAGAGGAAGAGTTCTAGTGGAGGTGGAGGAATGATAGATGAGGGAGTCAATGACGCGCAGGATGATGACGAAAGAGGTAATAGTATTAGCATCAATGCAGAGTTGATTGACGGACAAGAGAATGAGTTGATTGTGGCAGTTGAAGGTGAAGGGTCGAATGATGAACTCGTGAGTGACGGAAGGGAAGCGATGGAGAATGAAGGCACAGTTTATGTTGCAGGTAGTTTACTTCTACGAGATCATGATGATGATGATGATAATGTCACGTCATTACAAGAACCAGTGCAAAAGAAGCAGGCAGTTTTGTCATCGCCCAGACATAATCGAAGTGATCAGCCCTTTGATGAAGATGGTGGGGGGGAGGTGGCGGTAGGAAGAACGACGAGGGGGAAGAAACGGAAAGAAGACAGAGCTAAGATTGATGCGAAATCAATCACGATTGAAATGAAGAATGCGGGCATGTTTTCACCTGCGTCCGTTTGTAGTTCTTCGTCAACACAGCAACTTGAAAAGGTGATCCAGCCTGTGTCTAGGACTTACTCGAAGAAAATGAAGACGGCGTTTAGAAGTGACGGGGAGATGTCTGTCTGGTCCAAAACTTTACCCAGACAAAATATAAAATCTCTCTCTGATCCTGGGGCTGGTACTGAGATCAGGGATGTCAGCTCGGCACCAAATCAGGAGGTTAGTGTCAGCGCTGTGACAGGTTTTTGTGACGGGCCGGCTGTGCAGCATTCCCAAGACTCGAGTATTAAATCTCATAAATGCATCGATCAAAGAAACAGAGAGAAAATATTGGAGGGCCGCAATGTCGTAAATATTGACAGGAAAGGTGATGATGTCGTGCTTGCACCCAAGCTGCGTAGAAACTCTATATTTAAGAGCAAAAATCAAAATTCAGTATCTTTGGAAGAGAAAGAGAAATCAGAAAATCCACCAAGCAGTCCATCCCATTCGCCTGATCCTTACGACTTCAAGGGAGGTGGAACGCCGGTGGAAGTAAAGGAAACACACTTTGTTGATAAAAGGAAGAGAATCCGACGAAATGGTGGAAGGGGAAAGAAACCAGGAGCTCTAATTCCTTTAAACATTAGCACTCTGACTAATTCAAAGAAAGCCGTCTTGCTGAATCGTCCAGTAACAGAAACTGAGCATGCAAAGGATTGTCGAAAGACGAAAAATGAAGCAACAAATGTTCCAAAGAAA
This sequence comes from Dirona albolineata, assembly GCA_031763155.1. Taxonomy (NCBI): domain Eukaryota; kingdom Metazoa; phylum Mollusca; class Gastropoda; order Nudibranchia; family Dironidae; genus Dirona; species Dirona albolineata. The sequence continues at coordinate 9,958 of JARFNW010126450.1, read as the reverse complement.
GTTCACTTTGTGGAACCACTGAGTGAAAAGGCGAGTATGGACTGTAGCACCGACACTTGGAACATGAGTGGAATGGGGATTGGAGGAACCGGTTGTTTCCCGGACAAGGATCAAATTGGTGATGCAGGATTTGGTATGGATTCAAATGACATGGATACCGTGGAGCACAACGGAATATCGCACCTTGCCGAACAGCATGAGCCTGAATCCACATTGAAAGTATGTACGGATGAAAGCATAATGAAAACACACTGTGTGGACGAGGGTGGTGATATGAGTCAAAGAGGACAATCATATGGTGCGACAAACGTTGGAAATGAAATTGGCCTAGAGCACACTGGTTGTGCTGTGGAGAAGCAGAGAGGAAATTTTGAACATATTGAGCCGCTTGATATAACTAAAGAGGTGAAAGGTCATGTGAATGAATCCTGTGCTGCTGATGTTATGACTGAACCTGTGCCGAAGGCAATGGTACGCAGGAGACAGAGGGTGAGAAGGAAAAGGAACGTAGAGGAAGACATGCAAAGAGGTGAAGAACAGATTGAAAGAATGAAAAGCAAAATCAACGATGCTGAAGATTACGAGCTCATGTTCAGTACGCAGGAAGCTCGTCAGCGAATTGTTAATGAGCGAGATAAGATAAAAAGCAGAGATGTAGAGTTTGCGTTTGGATTTGATGAAGTTGATAGTAACAACGGAGGAGGAGACGGAGGAAGGCTTGGAGTGAAAGAAGACTGTGGAGATACAAAAAAGAATAACGTAGATAATGTTAAAGGCCTTCGTGCATCGGACAGCATCGGCCGTCATGGAGGGAAAGATGGTTGTGTAGAATCAGATACAATTGCTAATCAAAGGAAGGACAGTGATGTAGGTATGAAGACTATTAACGCCGGAAAGGAAAATAGAAATGTCAGAAAGTCTGATGCAAAAGACAAATGTGCGATTTATCGTCAAAATGACATTTTGGAAGGTGTCAGTTATGCTGGAGACTCAGAGGAAGCAACGCAGTCGAAGAATTTGCATAAAAATCCCAAATCACAAGATTTTGCTGGAGGTATTGAAGGTGGTATGACTGCGATTGCTAAGAAGACGTTGAGTTTGAGGAGGAATGTGGCTAGAAGTATTGCCAGGCCAGATGTCAGCGTAATGAAACTCTTCAAACCAGAGAAACAACAAAGGGACGTTGGTAGCCCAAATGTGATATTTGAGACCCCCCTGCCATTGTCGTCGCCATCTTGTGTTGAAAGTTGCCTTCGTTTGAAAACAGCCCCTGGGAATTCTGTTGATGAAAGTTGTCAGCCGGTGCCGAATTTGGATGGAGGAGATTCAAGCGAGACCGAGGAGAAGACGAATGAGAGGAAGAAGAAATCTTTTGTGAAGGAGGGAAAGGAGGAAACAAATTCAAAACACAAAATAAGGGAGGAGGAAAGGTCTGCTTTTACGTATGTGAAAAAATTGATCGGTACAAGTCATGAATATGTTGATTTTGACGGAATCTGTAGCTCAGGTGAGGATGCTGTGGAAACTAGTGCCGTTATTGCAGAAGATACTTGCCTAGAAGAGCTTGATTTGGGGAGCAAAATACAGAGCCAATCGTGTCCTTTGCCGATACCCGACACAGAGCTGATGGACACAATGCAGGATGTCGACGGAGCAGACGTCAGCCAGCGACTGGATGGTCATCGCACAGGAAACCTGGCTCACCCTACTACTATGGGGACCCAAAGTCCAGCACTGTACACTGGTGATAAGACGAAACAGCCACAAATCAGTGAATCAGAAATGGATGAAGGGGTAGACAACAACCACGACGGCGATTATGATGAGGTTGAGATTACAGACATAGTCGATCCTGAAGATTCTGAGAATCTGTTGGTTGGTGTAAATGGTGGGGAAAATGAAAACATTAGTTCAACGTACACTGTATCCCTGAAGCAGCCTGCTTGTGAAGGAAGCTGCACTGAAATGGAAGGGGGCCTTGGCGATACAATAACAAATTCTATGCATCGTTCTCAGGACTGTGACACGTCTGACCATTTACACGACACGCCTAAGGCACAGGAAGTCATTGCTTCGAAGGATGTCGTTGTGGTTCCTTCTGTTGACTCGGATTCTACAAGTTCTTCCATTAGCCAGTCTATGCTGACGCATTCCCAGGGAGATCGCGGAAAACCCGCAACAAGAAGCGCTAACCGTGAACCATGTGACCCCAGCCAGAGGTTGTTATCACAAAGTGTCACCACCAGCAATTCTAATCTGTGTTTAGACAACAATCGTAACGGAAAGCCAGTATCACCGAGAGTTGCTATTGCTAGTCATTCGCCGAAATCCGATATGCCTATAAATAGAATGTCACCGACGCTAAAGTCCCAGAGTGAAGCTCTCACACCGAAGACGAAATCTAGAAAGAGAAAAAGCTCTTCATTGTTGTTGCAGGAAAAGAGCGTTGATGGTAGTGTGAGCGAGCGTGCGAAAACCAAAGGAGAAGACCCGTCACCGGAAATTTGCAGGAGTGCTCCTGAAAGAATTAACTTCAACTTTTCAGGCAGTGATGGTGACGATGATGAGAAAGATTCCGTTCTCATCGTGAGGCGAAGCAAAAGAAAATGTTTGTCACTAGATTCAGCATGCATAAAACCTGTCATATTCGGAAATGTCGGCGCGAAAGAAAAAGACTCAACTTCAACTATGAGAGATCTAGACATTTCTGTGACGATGAACGATTTCGACTCAAATGGTAAATCATCTATTAATAGAGGGAATCAGGAACTTGATTTGATGATGGGATATTGTGAGAATGAGCGTGAAACGCTTGCAGACGAAAAAGAAGACGAAGATGATAAATTTGACAAGTCAGAAGTAGATGAGAGGTCAAAAGACGAACCCAGTTCACATCGGAATATTACGTCACCCAAAGTTGAAGTGATTCCTGTCGGTAAATTTCGACATGTGGACGGTAAAGGTGGAATGATCATTGATATGAATTTGGAGAGTGGGGGAGAGGAGAAGTTGGTGACGCTGTCAAGGCTACAGGTTCACCTACAGGATGCTAAAAGCTTGTGTGTCACGGAAGCAACTCCGACCAAATTGGATTTATGCTTGGAGGATGAAGCGAACATTAGAAAGGGAGCAATTTGTATTGGTGTGAATGATGATGATGATGATGTAAATGATGATGGCTCACATGATGTAATTGATGTGGACAACTCTCATGATGTAATTGATGTTGACGTTACCAACAGTAGTCATTTTAAAAAGTGTGTTGTTGATACAGAGGAAACGACGAGTCGCACAGAAGGCAATGACACCAGAAAGGAGATTCAGACGACTATGGATGTCATAGAGGAAAGTGATGGTACTCCGACTTCACACGTCACGTGTGATGACAATCAGGAAGTAAATGGCCAGTCGGATTCAAATTCGACATCAAATTCGACAGCGAGGTCTTCCACTTGTAACATAGTAGCTTGCTCGGAAGAGAACGCAACGAAAAAAACGAGGAGGGGCTGGGCAAGAAAGAATAATACATTCCACCAGAGACCGTTGCAGTCCCGCCAACAATGCGTACTGTCACCCAAGGCTAAGGCCGCCATTTTGAAAGAGTTCTCTTGCAGTGATGGTAAATCAGACCAGAACGAGTCGAAGAGTGACGAAAACGAAAGCAGCCAAAATAAGGTGTTAGATGAAATGAATGGGGAAATGGATCTGAGGTTAGGGGAAGACGGAAGAGGTGATAATGGTGTTGATGATGACGATGATGATGATAAAAATGATGATAGGAAGATGGGTTTTGGTGTTAAAGAGTTAGTCGTCGTGGATAGTGAGCTACAATCAGATGTACAGGACTCGTTGAACGGTTTGAACAGTTTGTCAAATGAACGGGTAATCTTGCATTGTTTGACAGATGAAAAAGATGGTCATAAAGAATCGCCAGTTGAGCCGTCAGTCTCCAAAACCGCCTTTGAAACAATTGATGTGAGTCAAAACTGTGGACAAGGCGATGAAGATAAGAAAAAATTAGAGGATGAATTATTTGGACGGCAGGATGATTCGGACTCGGAACTGGAAGAGATCCACTTCGACATTGAAATCAGTCCCAGGGATGACACAAAGGTTTCATCCCAGACTGAGGGTAAAGATGACACTGAGTTGCTGTTGCCGTCTTCAACAAATTCTTTGAATGCCGGACAGTCAGATTTGAAGGGACAGGATACAATCATGATTGACGATAATGCTTTTGATACAAAATCAAACTCAAAATCGAATCTGTTTGGATCAACAATAAAATCTCAGAGGCGTTGGGTTGATGATGGGAGAACGGTTAAGAGTGAATGTAAAGCAGGTGAAATGGAAATGAAGCAAACTCGCTTGTCGGTCAAGAGTTCACCAGGCTTTGCTGTTGCTGTTGATACTGTGAAACGAGGAACCAGAGGGGAGGGGAAAAAAGGTGGAACTACGTGTTTAGAACTTCCTGTAATGGTGGACGAGAGTGATTTGGATGACAGTCTTGACCGTCAGCCTTTGTCCAGCTCTATCCTGGACAATGCCGATGTGTCACCGTCTGGTAGTTTTCAACACGACGATTTGGAGGAGGTGAGAAATAATCACTATGATATAACTTTACTTCATCCTTTTGGACATCTTTAATAGACGTGATTATGAAAATAACAATACATTAAAAATCTGAAACTAAACGAATCCTAAAATTAGAACTCATTTCACTCATGTTATAAATGTATGTATATTTATGCATATGAATAAAAATGATGAAAATGATTATATAAGAATTAAGATAAAATGACTATTTGATAAATATAAATATTTTCATTTTTCAGTCTCTAATTCCTCATGAAGTACACTCGTCTCAAAGTGGCAATGATGAGGATGATGGTGATGTTGATGATGGTGATGGTGATGATAATGATCTTCCTTCTACCAAGGAGAGTGATGATTCCATCGTTCCGTCCAAGAAAAGGAAACGCCAGAGGATTGCTAGTGACAGTGAGGATGACGCTGAAAATGGTATTTACGATATATTTATATATATTATGTGTGACATATTGTATGTATTTTTAGGAAAGCTAAGCAGCTAACCGAAAGGCATAAGTATTGACAAAGAATTAACGAAAGATGTTTTGTTTTGTTTTGGTTAAGGGGGGGGGAGGTTTTGTCCTGATAATGTCAATTATAGGATACAGGGAATATTGGGTTATATTCATATCTTAACAAGATCTGTTATCGGATTAACTAAGGAAGTTCGTATTTTAGCTTTTGAAGCTTGACAGCTGTTGTTTATTGAGTCCCCTTTATACCGCAGTAAGCAGTGTGGGGGCCAGCCATATGTCAAGCTCTGAAGGGTGCACATGGCAAATGGAAGTAAATCCAAATGCCAATGAGGTGTTACACCACTCATCACCTAACACAAGGCTAGAAAGTCTCTATGCGTAAATAATATATGCAAGTGTCTGAAAAAAGATTAAAATTAAAAAAAAAATTCTTTCACTTTCAGACTTTGCATTGGGTGTTGACATAAAATTTCTTCCTCCATTCCCTCGTTTTTCAGAGTGTGGTAACAACAGCGAGAACAATTACACTTCCTCCAGCGCTTTCTCCTCTCAAAGTGAAATCCTGACTACGCAGGTAGGAACCGAAAATAATATATGTATCCCATTTTACCAAACTCATAAACTGGATGAAAAGCAGACTAGAAAACGGTAAAATTGAGATTTTATTATTGAAACGTCTCTAATCACTTCAGATTATTATCACTTTTTCAAAATAATCGCTTTTGGATATTGGAAGAAAATTGAAATAGTAATAATGGGACCCAAGAAAATCGTTTTTGATTTGCTGTTTAAAAAAGTAGTATTGTTTTGACTTACCCTAGCATTTTTGACCGTAGTCCCCCAGTTCATCACTCACAACTGACATCACTGATAACTTTAAGATTGAAATTTTGGAGGAGGATCTTAAGCTTCATTCAGGATGATGGATGTCTAAAAATCTATTTAGATGACCCTGTGCTGTGTCATTTTAGTTGTTTTGTTCCATTCTCTGCCATTCAGACATTCACGTTTTGTTCTATTCCAGCAAAGAGATGCCCTAGAGAGGGATGTTGCAGAATTACAGCAGAAAATAGCCAAATGTGAGGCAGTTCTTCAGGGGAAAGGAGAAGGTGAGGAGTTATTTCATTTCAAGATATAATAAGACAATAATGATGATGATGTTATAGACAGAATAAAGGCAGACAAAGATATTGTCAGTATGTTAGTATGATGGGCCTTAGAGGCTGCTCTACTGTATGCTTCTGGGGGAGTTGAGAAGAACTTTGAATGACAGGCCTGCTGGGGGATACATGATATAAAGTCTGTGAGCCTGCACTTGTATGGGGATCCAGGGCTGTAAACCCATCTTTGCTGGGGGATACATTGTCTGAAGTCTTGAGTATGAGCATGCACACCCCTACATCTTAAACCCCATGTTTTTTTCCCAATCACAGCTGCCTCATCGGCTCCACCCCGTCCGTCAAAGAAGGAAGAGGAAACAGTGAGACACAGCCCTCTCTACGACGACGGAAGAGGCGATGATGACGATAAAGTAGAATTGATTGAGGACAGCGATGAAGACCTTTTCATTTTACCCCCATCCCCGTCACCGCCGCAAAAACCTCCGACCCGACCACCTCCTGTCTCTTCCCGTCCAGCCCTGTCAGGGTCAGCCTGTATTTCGTCCAAGACAACGTCTGACCTGGTCAAGCAGTTTCAGTCTCCTGGCGGCTCGCTTCACAAACGAAAACCTCTACTGGAGTTTTCAAACACGGCAGAGACACTGACTCAATTGAAAAATCCTGTATCCGAACGGGACGTGAACGAGAAGAAGAAGAGAAGAAATCCTGTGTTTGAGAAGGCAAATAGAAAAGATGATGGTTGTGATAATGATGATGATGATGTTAAGGATAAACCTGAAGAGTATGGTTCCTATGACAACGAAGGCGTGGAGTCGGGAGGTAGGAAGAGTCCAGTCATCCACTCACAGCGACATGCGTCATGTCCAACATCTTCATCGGCGTCTGCAACCAAGAACCATATTGTTGCATCTGGCTTGAACGGGCAGGAGATGGTGAGTGAATGTGTGCACTGGTTTTATGATTCGTTTAAATTTCTACCACTTTCTGGGACGGGACTCCGGACAGGACAGGACACCGGACAACTTGGCACTAAGTTTGGTTCGTCAGATGGTGGTAATTAATTCTAACCGACCAAAAGCAGTGTTTGGTCGTTTAGAACAAAAATACCACTATCTGACGAACCAAACCAAGCTGCTAGAGTCAAGTTGTCCGGTGTCCTGTCCCGTCCAAAGTCCCATCCACTATATTCAATTTTAAAAAAAAATCTTCTTTAGACTGGTTGTCCTTTTAGTGTTTTGTATATAAACAAATAACAACAGCAAAGAAAGAAACATCAACTGATTTCACTTTGGCCCACTTTCACAAAGCCACCATTCGTATGTTTGGATAGTGTTATTAACTATTTACCTTAGCACTAGAATGTAACTATTTTATTTGTATCATTATTATGTATACACCTATTTTTCACTCTGTCCAGCAAATGGTCAAGAAACTGACCACCAGCGTCCCCAATGTCAAGTATAGTGCCAGGTTTCAAACCGGAGTGACCCACGTCATCATCAAGACAGGTAAGAATTTGTAAGGGATTAGGGTTTGAGGTTAGTCTGTAATATCTATACACACCAAGTCCTGTTCATCATTTCCCATATATGTCGAAAAGTGCTGTGGTTCGTGATGAAATAGAAAATGCAGGGGTAATAATGGTCATGCTTAGTAAATGAAATGATGAACAATTGAAGACACATGATTTTAGCCTCTTTAAAAAATATTTTGTGAATGATAACAAAAAAACAAACAAAAAACCCCACAAAAAAAACCAACCAGAAAACAAAGACTCGATCAATGGACATGAAACGATAAACAGGTTCGTCCGTCTTTAGATGCTGTAATGTGATAGCGATGCAGATCATAGAATAAGAATTTAGCAAAAAAGCGATCAAGAAATTTGCATCATGCAGAGTCACTGAAAAACGTATGAGAAAATGGCGATAAACACCATATGGTATTACTATGTACATGTATGCCTTTTCGTGTTGTTTGTTTAGTGGTCACCGTCGGCCAGGCAATGTCAGTAATGTCACCTTTCTGTATTCCTTACTCTGTGATGCAGGCCGATCTGTTTATAAAATGTAGAGGCAAAAAAAACCTGACTGGAAACCAAGCGATGGTGGGCACGCGTAGGAATGAAAATTTGATTATATATAGAAAGGAAAGGTAGTGGAGCAAAAAAAACCGTTTCACTATAACATGTATGTCATGACACAAAGAAAAAATATTTCTTTAAATTTAGAACCAGTACAATTTACTTTTTAAAATCAGGAGCAAATTTTTTTTCATATTCAATAATGCTAGTTTTGTTATTTGTATTTTGGCTATCTCCATTCTACAGTATGTTATATAATAATGAACCGCAACAAACACATAAAATCAAATATTGACGTTGTATGATGACAGTATATTCTATTTTGATTTGATTCCAGTTCCAGGCTGTGACCGTGTCTGTGACCGAACCCTCAAGTATTTCCAAGGTCTGGCGCACGGAGTGTGGATCGTATCACCTCGGTGGTTGGTGGATTCCCTGCAGGCTGGGAGACTGGTGCCAGAGGTAGGGAGGGACTGGTCATCATTTGAAGGGGGGGGGGGGGGGGGTCGGGTTAGCTGTGGTGGTGGGATGCTACTTGATAAAGTCCATTTTGTTATTGAATTTCGGGTTTTTTCTGTGACAACTGGCTGTGTGTCAGACCCTTATAAAAGCAACTGGCGGCATACCTATATCATACCTATCTTTAATTCACGTGAGTGGACAGTTAATCAGGTGAGTCACAAATTGCCATGCTGTCTTCTTACTTACGATCAAGTGGCAGCTATGTGATAAAGACATTGTATTTTTAGCTGAATGGCAACCCTCTCTGTTTTAAGTCTGCCTGTCAACCACAAACACAAAGCATTAAAGATAAAGATGGGTTTATAGTCTGTTTACCTGTGCCTGGTGTTTTGATTACCTTAGACCCGCCCCCTGGCCAGCCGAGCTCAGACTAGACAGAAAACAACAAATGGAATAGGTTTCAACAGTGATTATTTCTAATCTCAAATCCAAAATTTCATACATTTATTTCAATGTTTAGTATGTCTGCCATCCGCCATATTTAATGTGGCCCGAAAGTGTCGGAAAAGTTGTAAGACTAAGACTATGATACAAAAAAAATTGTCTGTGATTTCAGAAAGACTACGAGATTGCAGGAGACACGTCGGGGGGAGACTGTACCCTGGGGCCAAGGAAATCCAGACTGTCCAAAGACAAGCTGTTCAAAGACTACAGCTTTGCCTGTGTGGGGAATTCATCTGAACTGCCCAGGGGTGAGTTTACGCGTGCGCTGTTATTTTTTTATGTTAACGACAATTGTCAGAAAGTAGGCTACACGCGTTGTGCGATGGTTGATTCGGTGAGCCTCTCTTCCATTGAAAGGAGTGTTTCCTCTGTATACGAGTATATCTATGTATATAGGGGTAGGGGGCACCGGTGATAGACAGAGTAATCGAATCGTATGAAAATGTTGCGGTGCAAGAAATAGACATAGAGACAAGAATCGAAAAAATAATTGCCGAAAGTGTGGGATCGAACCCGTGCCTGTAGCAGCACTAAGTGCCTTGCCGACAAAAGCAGACCAACTCACTGCCAAGTTTTGCTGCCTTCTCTTTTTCTGGCGCTGCAACATTTTTGCAGGATTGCAGGAGTTCGGTTACCGAAAAAGTTCCTTTACTGAAATTTGCAGACGACACAACACTTCAAGGCCTTATTGTCAATGATGATGAGAGTGCCTATAGGTCGGA
>JARFNW010126439.1:0-12045 GCA_031763155.1 Dirona albolineata | reverse complement strand
AGAGAGAGAGAGAGAGAGAGAGAGAGAGAGAGAGAGAGAGAGAGAGAGAGAGAGAGAGATAGAGAGAGAGAGAGAGATAGAGAGAGATACCGTGAGAGAATGACCCACCCTGACAGCCAACTGTTTCCGTCCATGTTCCAGAGCCTCCCTGGCAATCTCTGAGAACGACACGCCTGGCACGTCCATCAGTTTTTGGGAAATGGCCCTGGCAAGTTTTTCTTCCTCTTCATGTTTCTGCTGGACCTGGTAAAGATTAAGAAAAAGAACGGATAAAAAAAACCCCCAGGTTTTTAAGTTTTCAGTTTAAAGCAAACGACAAGCACTTTAAAAGGAAAAAATCTGTATTACGCTGAAACAAAATTTGAATTTGGAGGAAAAAATCGGTATCCTCTTCACTATAATGCTAAAAACAAATCTATCCTTTCGTGTTGTATTACTTGAAAAATAGTAGTAGTAGTACTACTACTACTACTACTACTACTACTACTACTACTACTACTACTACTATCACTAACAATAACAATAATAATAATAATAATATTAATAATAATAACAATAATAATAATAATAATGTTTGTTTGTTATCAGTTCCCTGTAATACCGTAATTAAACGGTGTAGGGACCAACTCAGAGTCTGGCCGAGGACAGTGTACAAGGCAGAAGGCATCGATGTGCAAACCAAGATACAAATATATCCAGGTCAAGTGCAAGTCTGTTTCCCACTAGTAGACATGGCCTGACACAGAGCAGGAAAATCTATGGATCAAGATTTCTAAGGCAAGCAGGAGATCAGCCCACTGTGCCAAAATAATAATAATAACAATAATAATTCATTTACACTGAGCTTCGGTTCTAATACATTATCGACAAAACATTACAGACAATAATATTATACATGAATACACGGTACAGCACAGGTATAGTCTCAAGGCATTGCCAGCAAATTAGATTACAAATCAATAATCTCAAACTAGAATTTGGACAGAATCATTAGATAAAGTGATTAACCCATAACAAAACAGTCTTTCCGAAATAGTTCAGTTTTTGAATTTCTTTTTAAAAGACGTGCGTCTGACCTTGAAACACGCCCAATGGGCCAAAATGCGACTCCTCCCCTCTGCGTCGGGAATCTTGAGGTATTGGCAGATACGGACAGACAGTCCAAACATCTTACGGACAACCAGACGGTCGATGAGAACGGGCATGCTGAGGTGTTCTAGCCTGGGGGTTTGGAGTGGGGGTGGTGATAATGACTATGGTGATAATAATGATGATGACGATGATTATGATGATGATGATGATGATGATGATAATGTAGATTCATATAGCGCTTATTCACGATCATCATCACCATATCTAAGCGCTTACAGTAGCACATTTGCCCCGGGAAAGCAATGGAACACTCAACAATTGATATGCTACATGCAGCCTGTTAGGTGCGAATACAATTTTTTGGACAAGGACAATGCTGCTTACAACTGAGGTGACCTCAGAATTTAACGTCTGTCTCCGATGATGATGATGATGATGATGATGATAATGATTGTGATGATGATGACGGTGATGACGATTACGATGACGCTGAAGATGACGATCCCAATAATGATAATAATGGCAAGCTTGATTTCAAAACAACAAAAATCTTATAACAATATTATTCTGCTAAAAAATATAAGAGTACAGTGTATCATATATTTAAAAACAATTCTAAATTGCACCCTAGCAACACAGGTTAATGCATGAACAGGTGTGGGAGGTAACAATACAATGAGAATTACAACTCCTACTAGTAGTCTACTTCTACTTTTCAAACACTTTGTACTATCTGTCCACCTTGTTTGATACATCTCTCTTCCCCAACAACATGTCAATCGAAAGGGTCACAGTCGCAAGACCACATATCATGATTGTTCCCCAGGTCAAATGTGTCAATGATAATAGTGCACATTTATATAACACTTCTTCACGATCATCACCATGCTATAAGCACTTACAATGGCACATTTGCCCCGGGAAAGCAATGGAACACTCAACGCTTAATACCTCACACGCAGCCCGTTGGGCGCGAATACAATGTTTTGGACAAGGACAAACGCTGCTTACAGCTGAGGGGACCTCCGGATTTAACGTCCATCTCTGATAGGACGAGGTGAGCAGGGCAAAGCGCTGGTGAGCCAATATTTTTTTGTTGTTGTCGTTAACAGGATTCAATCCTAAGCGGTCGGTCACCCGTCTATTCATTAGCCACGATAGACGTTGCTTGTCAACACTAACAGTCGAGTCGCGTTCACTGTTCCGCCACCAATGATGCTCACGGGTAACCGCTATAAAAATGCCATTCATCATTACCATTAAATACCACTCATCAAACAAGGTTAGTACCCAGCTGACTTACTGTGTGTGCGTGAGAGGGATCTACTTACTGTGTGTGCGTGAGAGGGATTTACTTACTGTGTGTGCGTGAGAGGGATTCCCACAGAGTGGTGCCGTACTTGATTCAACACACGTAGCATCTGACACATCTCCACAAATGGCTCCGGACGGTAATCCGTCAGGAAACATTTGCCAAACGACGCTGCCTGGGATGGAAACAAACAAAAAACCCCAATAAATCAAACTATTTTTTCCACCACACAATGCAAGGAATGTATGAACGGTTGTACGATTGCTAGGAAAGCAAGAGTCTTATTTATCTTGTCTGCTTTTCAATATTCTTTTAGCAATCCAGGAATAATCTGAAGAAAGTCAGTGTCAGTGACGTTGACTCACTTCGGATTAAGAGCTATTTTCACTTTAAAACCATAGCCAAGTTTTGGACTAAGGGCTATTTTCACTTTAAAACCGTAGCCAATTTTTTTGACTAAGGGCTATTTAATTTTCACTTTAAAACCATTGCCAAGTTTTGGACCAAACCTGATGAATTTGATAAGAAATTTTCAGGAGGAAGCTAACATTTGGGACAAACGCTAGTTTCTAGTTTGGGAAAAAGCTTTTACAATGACAACGGCACAACTACTACAACTACAAGTGATCGGTTCCTCACCCGTAATAAGTTTTTCTGTGTGGTGGGTTCAATCTCCAATCCGGAGGCCTGCACACACTGGTTGACGGCGATGTCCAGGGAATCCTTGATCATGCGGATATAGTCATCCGCCTTTTGGTTGCGTTTCTGATTCACGTGGTACGATAAATGAAAATATATATGGATTATATTTATACAGCAGGATTAGTGGATTAGTGTTGAGATGAATGGATGAAAAATCTTTCATAATAACACATATAGAGATATATATAATAGTATTCTAAAATAAGGCCCATATATAAAATCACTTTCTCAGGGCATACCTCAGTCTTAAGCACCGTCGTCCTGGTCAAAAAATCATATTCAGGCAGCGTGTGCATGGCATATGAAGTGTCGGGTGTTCCGTTGCTTTCCCGGGACAAACGTGTTACCGTAGAGCACTTAGAGCACGATGATGATGATGATAGTGGATAATGCATACAATAACAACAACAAAAAATTTAAAAAAGGTAAGAAAAGAGTCTGCTGATTAAAATCCCTCACCTGGAACTCCTTGCTGGCTTCGTACAGGACAGCCCCTGGTTCAATGGACCCAATCTTGAAGACCTTCTCCGTCACGTCTGAATTGGAGGACAAGTAAATGCAACGTTTCATCTCCTGTCTATTTTTTATCACCCACATCAAAGCAAGTCCTTACAAACCTTGCGGCCCATGGAACTGGAGCTTATTGCTGTTTTCTATGTAACGTGAAAATGACAAGAGTGACAATCCGCTACCCTTCTGGTTAGGACACTGGTCTACCTCAGATTACTTCCACAGCTGTAAGCTGGCACCCATTTCTATACCTGGGTCAAGTGAGACAACTGGAGTGTAGTTTCTTGCCACCCCCCCCCCCCCCCAAATAACAACAAGGTGACTGGGATAGGATTCGAACCCACATTATTTAACATAGGAGTCTGCTGTCCTATCCACTCTGCCATCTTTCCTCCAAATTATCTCTCACGTACTGTAGACTAATGTGATCGTCGAAGGTTGATAAATTCAACGGGAGCAAAAGACGCATTTCTTGACACCAAAAGGTACCGTCTGTTTTAATTGTACAGAACGAAAGAAAGAAAAAACATTAACAACCGAAAATATTGATACGAAAGTATCAAACACAGAGTTAGAAAGGTAATCTGCAAACATTTATTCTTAAAATAATTTAGAGCATTTTACTATCAAACTCGTCACTAACTATCGTTGTCAAAGCAAGAAGCAGGATCCTTCATTCATTTGTACATTATAAAAATAACGGAGAATATTTTCTTACCCGGCACTTTTTGGATGAACTCATGAGTGTCGTTGGTGATGATTCTAAGCCCGTCTATTTCCTGCAGCAGGTAAGTAGAACAGTCCATTGGGTATCTACAATATATTTGTACAAAAATACATTTTGACAAAAGGAAGATAAACATATAAAAAACGATAAAGCGTCGTATTTAACCGTTAAAATGTCACAAAATGAACAAAAGGTAAAGAGAAAATCGAGAGTAAGTTCCCTTTGTAAGCAAATTAAATCAAGAGGATGAAATGTTCAAGTCCTAGCCATGGTTTTGGCCCATTGATCCACAAAAATCCATCATTATATTAGAATCTTTTTTCTTTTATCCAAAAATGTGGATAAATAACCCAGTCAAGATATCCAATAAATCGCTGTGAAGCCCCAAAACCAATTTCAATTCAAAATAATAGAATCCAGATAGAAAACGTTTGGCCTCACCATTGATGTCAAAATAAAGGCAATCTAATTATCTATATATTATCTATATTCATTTGATAAAACGTCTGAGATGGCAATGTCTGACGTCCTTGCTAGCCAAAGTCAAAAAGTCAGTAGTTATAATAATAATAATAATAATAATAATAATAATAATAATAATAATAATAATAACAATAATAATAATAACAATAATAATAATAATAATAATAATAACAATAATAATAATAATAATAATAACAATAATAACAATAATAACAATAATAATAATAACAATAATAATAATACTAATAATAATAATAATAATAATAATAATATGAAGAAGAAGGGGAGGTTTGGGTTAGGCCCTCACTAAGCGGGATGAAAACGCAGACACAACATACCTTATGACTTGTGACAGTTGTTTAATTGTTGGCACTTTACACTCTTGATGAATGCGTTTTAACGGACGCAGTGGTGTTTAATCACACGCATGCACGCACGGACGCACACACCCACGCGCAAACACACACACACACACACAAACACACCCCCACCCCCACATACACACACACTCACCCATACATCCAGACGATTACACAACAATGAAAATACTACTACTACTACTACTACTACTACTACTACTACTACTACTACTACTACTACTACTAAAAACAACAAGGAAAACAATAATGATTATAACAATAATAATGAAAATTATCTATTCTGCGCGTTAAATTACAAACTTGGGAAAAAAAAACAAACAAACCAACAACAGACAAACAAAACAAAAACCCAAAACAAAACAAAAAAAAACCATATAAGCCCCCTCGAAAAAAACTCACAAAAAAGAAAAAAAAACCAAACAAAACAAAACAAACAAAGAAAAACCAAAGCAAAACAACAAAACCAACCCAATATTTCTTTGCTTTTCAAAATTGAATCCCAACTTACAAAGTAACACCGGGGATCATAATTTGAATCGAAATGAATCGAAATGATTAAACAAAATAAGGTTTCGTCAAAGAGGACTCCCAGGGAAACAAGAAGGTCGAAACGTCTCAACTGAATAGATCAATATATTCTTTTCAATCATTAACATTTCTAAAGGACGAAGCTACCTGGGGACATTTTCGAAAGCTGTTGTCGCACAACGGACCTGCCTCAAAATAATTCCACCACTCCAACGCATGGATGGTTCCTCATAAATTATTATATTTAACTGGTGCAGGCTATTCTCCGTTTGGTGGTTCAGCAACAGGTGTATCATGTATGGTACAATCTCTTTGAATGCAAACTGGGACCGACATGGATGGTTCCTCATAAATTATATTTGACTGGTGCAGGCTATTCTCCGTTTGGTGGTTCAGCAACAAGTGTATCATGTATGGTACATTCTCTTTGAATGCAAACTGGGACCGACATGGATGGTTCCTCATACATTATATTTAACTGGTGCAGGCTATTCTCCGTTTGGTGGTTCAGCAATAAGTGTATCATATATGGTACATTCTCTTTGAATGCAAACTGGGACCTAGGAGCCTGCACCCCAAAAGCTATAGATTGGATTCATCACTAAACTGGTGTGATACGATATGATGATATGGTGCTGTGGTGAAAATATAGAGTACGCTTATAAGCTTCAAGACAGCGACGTTTCGACCATAGGCCTTCGTCAGGCGCCAATTAACCAGAAACGATCAGAAGTAAAACACAGATGGGGTTTGAGGTAGGGGAGGGGTGATGGCCGTTGATCAGAAAAACAATCTTATTAGTAGGGGCCTAACTAATTGAACTAAGTTTTTTGTAAACAGAAAACAGCGAACCAAAGGGAAAAAAAAACCAGACAAGAGAATCAATCTTGCAATAACACTTGCAAACCCTTTAGCTTCAATTAGTTCCGTCTCCTTGGCAACGGGACATATTATTGTCGCTTCTGTGTATTCTATATTATGTGGTAGCGCCACAATGGTTGCAGACAACGCCACTAACAAAAATACGTTAAAATGGCGGTAGACATTACATAATACCACTATGGACGCCATTATGTGTTAGTATAATATTTTAATGGTCAGTCTCCTAGGTAACAGGGCGTATTATTGTCACTTCTGTGTATTCTACATTATGTTGGAGAGCCACAATTGCAGATAATGTCACTAACAGAAACAAAACAACAAAAAAAACCCAACCCAAAAAACCCCCAAAAACCAAAAACAAGCAAACAACAAATAAAATAGAATGGCGGTGAACTTTATATATTACCACTATATACGCCATTTTGTGTTAGTTTTCGTGGTGTCTTACATGGGGCCTATTACTAATTATTATGTCGCTTCTATGTTTTCATTATTCTGTGATAATGCCAGCTTCGAGGTTTGCACTTAATTGCACCCAACAAAATGACATAATCTTAACGCTAGGTTCCCAGAATAGAATAATGTAATGCGTCCATATATTATATAGGCAATTATATAGACAATTAGGCATATGTTATAATAACAACTTAACACTCCTATCGCGCTGTGTTATCTCCCCTACCCTCGGTTATCTCGCCCACTGATAGACAGAGACAGTCATGTGACTGTCATGATGTATTTCGTTACGTTATCACTAATTAAGGCAAACGCACTAATCAACTAATTAACTGATTGCCGCAACAACTTTCGTTCGGCGTGTATTATTGTGGTGCAGTGTTTGGCGGACTATTGCGTCGTCTGAAAACAAGATGGCGTTATCGGATACCCATGTCCTGGTATCACGTTATCAGTTATCATGTTATCGTCATTATCAGGCATAGCTATTGTATATCGATAATATATCAAAGAAACTCATTCGGTTTCAGGTCTAATTTCTATGAATCCATTTTGCTCCTAACGTCCTTCCTATCATAACCCATTGTCTTTGTAGTTCGCGATTCGTCATATTTCTCTGACTGGAGTTGGTTACTCATTCACACATGAGTCGAGTGGAGAGAAACGTGTAAAAAGTCTTTCGCAAGGACTCATCTTATAACTTCAACCAGGATTCCAACCCGAGTCGAGTAGCGCTACCCACTCGGTCACTTACTGTTCGTTCAACTGTGATGCAAAGGCAGTAAATTCTTATTTCATAGGTATTTTGAAGCCTTATTTACAACAACAACAACAAACAAACAAACAAAGCAAAGAAACCAAAACAAACAACAGCCCCCCCCCGCCCCCCCCAATAAAAAAAAACCCAAAAAAAACAAACAAACTACCCCCTCCCTCCCAACAAAACCCAGAAAAACCAAAACAAAACAAAATACAAAACCAAACAAAAAAAACCAAACAAAACAACAAATATTAATAATACGCATTTCTGTGTTTTTAAATCAAAGTAATTTCCACTATTCAGACACCGCTGTGGTTGTCATCAGTACCCGCCTCAAATTTCGTCCTTGTATAATTTATGTATCATTATTTCAGGGAACGGACGGGCCCCCTGGAACAAATTACACTGCCTAATAAAGACACCATTTAAGATGATTTGGGTGTCTGCATTGAATGAATGAACGATAAGGGAGTCAGAAAGACGAATCCAAATCGAGGAATAAAAATTGCCTCGAGGTAGATATATTATGTAGATCTAATTGAAAGACACGGAGGAAAGGTGTATCAGATACGTTGCAGGGAGAGGAATAATTTGATTCAATTCATAGGCAAAATAATTGGCACACTGATAGGAGACGATGGAGGAATTTTATCCACAAGGATCAATAAAATAGGGGTTACAGAAAGACATATTTATGAAAGAGCCCTTCTTTCATAACCCAAGTTATATAGATGTCAAGATAAACTTTATTAATCCTCAAAAGGAAATTGCATTTTTTTTTTACATGTTCACAATTTAAATAAATACACACACTCGTCACACACACAGACAAGCCAATCATACAAATAGACAAATTTTAATATTCTTGAGACATTGTTACCAATTAATTTATCAAATCGCTAACACAACGTTGCGTGGGGCTGAAGGTAACAAATATTTTCTGTATCGTTATTTTGATGCTTTCATATAAATAAATGGGTGAGATTAATCTTTCATTACTTTATTAAACTACATATCATTGCATATAAATTCACAATTTGTCCTTAGCATAATTTTATTTGCACTCTTCAAACATCTATTAATTTGTCTCGTTTCGGTCTGCTTGTTGTTACCATCTCATGCAGTCAAACAAAAGACTTTAAATACGTATGACACACAAATCAGAACAATATATTATAGTAAAGATGTGATTATGGTCTGCATCCCCGTATACATTACAAGATAACAGGGTTTACATAATTTACCCCTATTTCTCTAGAAGGCCGCGCTACTCTGCGTCCTTCTCAATTCACGAGAGAGCATAGAGTAGAGTAGGAGATAGTTATACTACAACATCATTCGCTACCAGTAGCCCGCACACTTATTCACACCCGAATCGAATATGAAAATATTTTGAAAAGAGTATTTCGAACCTCGGACCAGGGACTGACACCCTAACCACTAGACCACCCGCGCGATGAATAGGTCATTGAAATATTTCACTACGAGCTTGGGTTGTCACATTGATTTCCTATTCTCTTCTCTTTTTTACGTTTACACCACCCCTTAATTATTTTGGTGATCTATATAATATTTTATATATGTCTGGATGCATTTATAAATTGTGCTGGTCTTGCTGTTAGGACGAACGTTACATCCTCCTCCCCTAAACCCCTTTCCCAAAGCAAGTAACACTTACCTTTAAAGATGGCCGGTTCTTCGAAATGTCCTTTCTTGTACGGCAGGTTACTGTTGCTATTAGTTGTTGGACTTCCTACGCCAACGACCTGCTCTTGTCCAGTGTAATCCTTTCCTGTGGATGACTTCATCAGCCGTGCCTTGCCAGCCTTAGACTCGACTACCGCGTCCCCTTTGAGGGCTCTGTGGAAGAAGGAGAGGTAGATGACCGATTTGACCGTCACGTTGGTCGGCTCTGCCACCCGGGTGTCGACGAAAGGCTGGTCGGTGGTGCTAATGAAACTACCTCCCTTGTACCAGAAGTATTCGAAGGTGGGCTTGGGCGAGTTATGGAAGCGGTCGTGGACCTCAGCCTGAAGGCCGATCTTCCTGTTGGTGGCAAACACGTTTGGGTACCGCTGGTAGTCCAGGTCCTGGTGCAGCACGAGTTGACCGTTCAGTTTCTCTGGAGTAAATAGACAAGAATGAAGCAGTTCAATGTAAAAGACATGTTCATCATTACATAATATTATGTAGGTGCTGTATTTCATTCTAAGGACACCCTGTCGATACTGCTTAAACTGCTTTATTAGTGATGGTGATGTAAACTTCCACCCAACCACACCACACATGCACCCATCCAACCAGCCAACCACACAGACATTCATCCACCCAATCCACCTACCAGTGAGCTGAAAGACCTGCGTCTGGAAAGCCACCAGTTTGGTCGGATCGTCCTTGAGAAATGCAGCCACGGTCATAGGGTATAAGCCTGCCTTGACCTTTTGACTGAAAAAGGTCATGGCCAGGCGGGAGTGCCGTCTGTCCTGTGTCCGGTTCATGGCCTTGTTTGCCATATTCATCCATTGGTAGATGAATCTGAAACAAATTCAATTTGGTTTCAAATTTCACAAAAATCATGACGACTGACAAACCTGTACCTCAAATCATAATGGTGCGAGAAATGATTTCAGAGAATGACATCTCCAAGTTGTCTGAGTTTTACGCACAATGGGTTTTCTAATTGTTTGATCAAATACTCAAGAAACGAAACATCGTTGTCATCATCATCACCACTGCCATCAATACGACAACCATTGTCACCACTACCACCATAATCATCATAACCACCACCATTATCATCATCACCATTATCATCGACAATACGGCAATCATTCAAACCACTACCGCCATGGTCACTACCACCTCCATCATCATCACCATAAACACGACAGTCATTTTCACCAATACCACATCCACCATCTTCTTCATCGCCATCCACCTCCACCCCACCACCACCTAGTGACGGGAGTTTTCCATTTGCGGCACTTAAAAAAAATATTTCCAATTGCACACTACTGCTTTTCGTTTCATTTTTCTACATTCCAATTGCGGCACTCTGCTTATCTGATGGGAATAATCGATATAACAAAATTCGTTGTTCTTTTCAAATTGAAGTCACTGGAAGCCCAAAGCGTCGGTGGAAATAAGGACGAGCTAGTCATGTAAGTCCTCATCAAGTAATCCAAAATATGGATCTACTCTTTCATCACACGGCACTTCAAGCATTATGTCGAATGCAAAACTTTCGAAGACTTCCAAGTAGTCAAGAAATGGAAGACCAGAAGTCTGTTTAAAAAAATTTCCAATAATTGATTCTGGATTCTTGTAGTCATTTGCCATGCCTAATTCTTGAATATTGTTTTTTTGAGAGGCGCTGTTATTTTTGCATTGCAGTTTTTGTTGACGCACTGCCAATTCTTTGTCGTCGCACCCTACTTTCTTTAGACGGCAAAGGAAGCCATCAAGAGCAATGGCAGGCTTGCCTTTTGTTGTCTCTGCGAATCTTGCAGACATCTTTCTTTGTGATTATTTGACAAATGGAAAGAAGTCACAGCGTAGAGGAGTTTTATAGCAATGCTGAACACCAATTAGTACATGATAACGTGTTCACATCCTATTTAAACAATGATTTGTAATTAGTTTTACGCTTTTATTTTTGACACACTATCAATGTCCATTGTTTTTCGTAAAATAAAGTTCACTCATCGATGGCATCTTTATTGTCAGCATAATGCTATGAGCGAAAACTGTTTTTATATTTTAAAAATAAATTTCAGTATCGATAATAAAAATCAGCGCCGCATATGGAATGTTTGTATGACCATTATTTATCAGCAGTGCCGCAAATGGAATGTTTGTTTTCTATTGTTTAAAAGTAGTGCCTCATATGGCATACACCCCTAGTGACTTACTGTGTTGTCCAGTTGGAGAGAGAGGCATTTTCCACCTGTGGGACCAGTAACACCGAGAAGGACATGGCCGAGTCTAGGACAGCTGGCCCGCTGGAACTCAGGATCATCTTGTACTCAACTGGGTGAACATAGGGAGGGATGAGGAAAGTGGGGGGATAGGGAGAGAGATGGGAGGGGTGGAGAGAGAGGGGAAGATGAGGTGGAAAGAGAGGGACGAATAGAGTGAGAGGGAGAGAGAGACGGGGAGAGAGAGAGAGAGAGAGAGAGAGAGAGAGAGAGAGAGAGAGAGAGAGAGAGAGAGA
>JARFNW010126428.1:0-12047 GCA_031763155.1 Dirona albolineata | reverse complement strand
TTAATTCCTGTTTATCATCGATGCCTTTTCAGCATTAATTCCTGTTTATCATCGATGCCTTTTCAGCATTAATTCCTGTTTATCATCGATGCCTTTTCAGCATTAATTCCTCGGTAATACATGCTCAGTAGTGAGCCACGTACCAGCATCTTTACTGACAAAGATAGAGATTCTCCTAAAAAGGTTTTATCACTGCAACCATATAACATACGCAGTGGGCTCATCACCTGCTCGTCTTAAATTTCTGATGCAGTCTTTCTAGCCATGTGTAAGCTGATGACTGGTGTTAGTCCTCGTTGTCATTTGGATTTATTTCCATTTGTCATGTACACCATTCAGAGCTTGACACATGGCTGGCCCTTACATTGCTTTTTGCGGTATAAAGGGGACTCGATAAACAACAACAACAACAACCATCTAACATTCCGAACATGCCAATGCTGCGAACAAATCATTGCTGTTCCTCATGGGGTAATAGTAATAGGTTTTTTATTTGGTTTTTTTTCAAGGAAAAAAACCCCAGAAACAACCAGTACTCACATGACCATATCGTTCCTGAGGCACGTCTCCTTCCACAGGAATCAAATTCCATCGACTGCGAGAATCGTGAATGGCCTCCACCTCCCTACCCACGTCCTGTTCCTGGTTGACACCGTTCACGTCATTATTTTCCTCGTTACATCCCATCGGGTTAATCAGGGGGTGAGGGCCGAGAGACAGGTTGTAACGGTACACGCTGTTAGATGGGGTGTCCCCAAAAGGGACGGAGGTGCCTCCAAACAGAAACAGCCATCGACCTACGCAGCAAACTTAGGACCAGATATTGGCAAAATATAAACGATAATGAAGGGGAGCTTGGAATTTATATTGATGATGATGATGTGATGATGATGACAACGACAATGTCAACCAATTTTTTTTTACATTTTCAGTTTGCTAATTCAAACAAAATAGAGATGCAAAAATTAAACAAAATCAATGGCATAGAAATAAATGAATAGGGAGGGGGCATTGATAGTAAACAGAATAATAATAGGATAATGTTACAGTGCCAAAAATAGAAAAAAGATTTTTTACCGTACAGCCACAGCAACACCGCCTTGCTGTGAACAGCAGACCAACTCCCCACCACTAAAGTCTGCTGTTCTCTGCAGGGTGGTGTTGCAGGCATGAGTTCGATCTCCCTGTTCGACAAAAATCTTTTTTCTCTTCTTGATTATAATGTCTCTCATTGGCACTGTAACATTATCCTCCTATATATTATTCTATGAAATGCAAGTCTCCTTGCATATCTAACAACAAAGTTATCTTTACCTGTATGTGAAGCAATTGTTGCGGGAACACTGAAATAGTCATCTACAAGCTGCCATTCATGGGTGCTTAGGTTGAATTTCCAAAGCTTTGGAAGGAAACAGGATAGAAACATAAAATGTGAATATGTGCATTACAAAGACATGCTGCATTTATCAAAAATCTACTTTGAGTATCTAAAAAATTTAAAAAATTTAAACAAAAACACCCAAAGAAATAATCTAAAAAATAAATACCAGAATTTCAAGATTTTGATATATATATATCAATTCTTTTTTATTATCACCATGATCATTATCGTTTTTATTTGATACAGAATTGTTGTAATGTATGTCTTGTTACTCTCCATTAATGATATAAGATTATTTTCAATGTTCAGAGAGGATTGTTTTTAATTTAATATATAATTTGTAATATAACAAAGGTAAAAATCTACCTGTTTGAGAAGGGGAAAACCTCTGTTGCCAACGGGACCGTGTAAGTTACCCAGCAATGGATTAAAGCCTCCGATGGAATAAATGGAATTATCCGTCACAATAATTCGATGACCACTTCGTCCTCTTGGGCAGCACTTGCACGAACAAGCTGTTGTAGAACACTTTATATCAATGTCACTTTTTATGTAAGTTTAAACTTCAATTTTTATATATATATATATATATATATATTTTTATTTTTTTTTCTCATTCTCATGACTAGAGATACTTCAAAAAAATTAGGGGGAACCCATTGACAAAATATGTTACTTAGCAAAACTCAAAAGAGGTTATACACATCTGGTAAGCATGCTAAAAAAAACCACAAAACACTTGTGTGACTACTGCCCTTTGGAGAAAAAAAAAGTAAGTGCTTAGAAGAATCTTGAGGCCAATAAAGCTGATGCTTATCCTGCTTTCTGTACCGTAGTGTGAAGCAGATAGAGAAACAATATGTCACCACTCTGGATAGAATATATATGCTGGTCTACCGCAGAATACTTCCCCAACTGTAAGCTGGTACCTATATCTACACTTGGGTCTAGTGGGGCAATTGGAGTAAAGTTACTTGCCCTAGAAAAACGAAGTGTATGGGATAGGATTCAAACCTACAACCTTTGCTATAAAAGAGTCCACAGTCCTAACCACTCGGCCTCCCTTTAGCAAAGTGGAAATCCATTCAGTAAAGTAAAGACAGAGGGTTGATTATTGATATGAATTGGATTACTGTTTTACTTCTTTTCTAAGCATAAAACTGGCCCCTTCACCTCCAAGTAGTCTTAACCAAAGGGTATTAGATCAAAAAGAAAAAACGAAACCACAAGAGATGACAGGTTGTTTAGAGCAAGATGAAGCAACGAAAAAATAAAATAAAAGGCGACATGTAAAAGTAAAAGTCAAGTTCTTCCCACTTACTATGATCAGGCCTGTCGTATGCAGGGTCTGTTGCGTGAAATTTACATCGAACTCTCTTGACACTCATCTTTATAAGACAATCTCGTAAAGTAGTTTCTTTTCAAGAAAGGATCTGCAAATGATAACAAAATAATAATTTTAAACGTGTAACCCCATCTTTTCTCTATGTCTTTTTATATTCATAAAAAATAAAACAAATAGCTGCTGCGTCCAATGTAATTAAGATGAAGATACTTGTATCAATTTTACCTGTCCATAATTTGCATACAAGACTTGAAACCTGCCAAAGGTCCTGCTGCCAAAATATGCTGTGCGGCCCTCTGACTCTGATTTGTAAGAATAAATTAATCACCATCTCTTGAATAATTTTATATTGTGAAACACAATTCTTCAGAAACCAGCAGGTTTGCAGTAGTAAGACATCAAAGCTAACACTAGCTCTGATGGCACATCAGTTTAATGTGGTCTGTGAAGCATCAAAGCATTAAATGTTTAAACAATCATTTGAAATATAAAGAAATAAAGAAAAATCTACTTCTTGCCTTAAATTCCTGATCGATAAATTTTTCAGCTCTGTGTTCAGCCATGTTATGTGTGATGATCTGGCACTATATAAACAGGTCCGCTAGTCTACGGGATTGCGATCAATATTGCTGTCACAATTGCTACTTGTTAAATCCACAACAAGTACAAGTAAAAGTGCACCAACTCATCAACAGCAGAGCAGTCACAGCTGTTGAATGCCAATCTCCTTCCTGACATTTGAATTTTCAAACTTTTTTGACTTGCACTTGTAATAATTTTCTAACTGAAATGTTAAGAAACAAATTCAAGACCAAGGCTGAATGAAGTGCGAAAGAGGATGCAATGAAGATGAGAAAGTAAAGGCGATGAAAGGAAACAAAATTGTCTGCCTCCTCCTCCTCAGCCTGTCTCCTCGGTCCTCAGTCCTCCGCCTCCAGGGTTCAGTAACTTGTTTAGTTTAGTCTGGAGTCTAGCATTTCGAAAAGGCTTTTTAAGGGGAATATTTAGGTGCATATATTGTTATAATATGTAACGGATGAAGCAGTAATTGAAGTAGATGTAGTAGTGGTATTGGTGATAAATCATTACCTTGATTTTAACTTGCATTACGCCGATCAATGCTCGTCAATTAGATACCTACCAATGTTTATTATTGACTTTTTATTGTGATTTATCGATTATTTTGCAAATATCATTCTTCGTCTTGTTTCTATAAAAGAATTCATTTTAATTATGTACACGTTGAAAGAGGCAAGATTTGACCAAAGCGATCAAAAGGGATGTGGATGACAAAAGGGAGGGGAGTGATGGGTCAGAAAAAAATTAGATAATAAAAATCACATTTTGTAACCTTAGACTTTTACTAAGCGACACAGACAAGGAGGGGAGAGGATACACGAAAGAAGGAGAGAAGATTCAAGAAAGTGTAATTGTGTATTAGGACCCACTCGTGCTGTCTCAATTAAGGGTACATCAGAATATTTTCATCTGCTTTTATATCATTCTTTGACTTTATTTGTCTTTGCCTGAATTAACTCAAGTTCATTGTCAATCTAATCAACAACTTATTGTCGACCTCGTTATGTTTGTAAGTTGAATTACCTTTCCTCCCCCTTTTTCTTGGGTTGATAGTTGATAGCGGTGTTCAGTGTTCACGGATGGTGGAGGAAGGTCGGAGAGATTTTGAAATGGAGAATGACTATTTCAATAATGGTGATACGAATCTGGTGGTATCATGAGTATAGACGCTTCTCGCTGTCACAGTAAAACACAATATTATATAAATAGCACACAGAAGATAAAGTAAAGTGGTTTGTTTTGGGGTTGTTTTGGTTTTTTTAATTGATTGATTTCCCTGACTTACCGCAGCTCTTTCCCTCTTAATTAATACACCTTACATTTTTCTTTTTTCTGTGTATTTTTTATTCTCTTCTAAAATCGTTACTCTATTTTTGAGGGAAATGTTTTTCATATCAACCTTCCAGACGGTTCCTTGCCATAATTCCACCTTGTGGATAGAAATTGTCACCCGAGTAGCTACTGATACACTTTGCGATCAACAGAGTACCTAAGATAAAAGTAAACATAATTTTGCATTTTACAGTCTTTTGAGTCAGGAGAGTGATATATGTTTTTCTCATGCTCAGCCTATTTGTTGAGTTTCTTCATTGATAAGTGGAAAAGAGGGGCACTGGAATATCTGCAGTAGGCTATCAAAACTTGTACCTCGACGTGTTTTGTATAGTGTTTCTCAATTTGCACGAAACAGCCATGATAACCTGTATATGTGTCGTAATTCAAGGGTTGGTATTTTCTTGCTTTTCATTTTTCTTCTTCTCTGTCTCTGGTCCCCCTAGGGTCTTCTTTTACTTTTACTTTTACTTTTACTTTTTTATGATTCATGATACACTACAATTTGTCTTTTTCTCCTTTTCTTCTTTCTTATACTTATTGTTGGTGTTGGTCTTTCTTCTTCTTAGACTTCATCTATCTCCAGATTGTCTTAGCTCTTTCATTTTATGGCATGGGGCATGGTATAAAAAAAGGAATTCTTTTTTGTTTTGTTTTTCTTTCTCTCTTTCTAGCCAAGGATTCTTCGCCGGTTCCCCTGTTCAATTTTGCTGAGGGCATTTGTTGGGGGGGGGGGGGGGGGTGTAATAGACAGAACAAGAAGAAAAGTGGATGTTTTAAGCCCCAATACTGAAATACAACTTTTAGTTTTGCCTTGTCCCATAATTCTTTAAATAGTCTAGTGCCAATTTTTTTTTAAATCATGAAAAAACAACCCATTGATTAAGGAAGGATGGGAAGAGGTGTTCAGCTCAAGAAGAGTGGTTAGATCTGTTCTGTCAGACTGTTCTGTTGCTGGGATTCTGTAATAGTGAATGCAAGCCATATTATCTCTCTATGACTCTATGGAACTCCTGAATCCACTGAGATGTGTTATATAAAGTGCAAGTTAACTTTTCTCCAGTAATAATGACGATTGAAGTTCGTGATCTGAGTGTTGATCCTACGTCAAAATGGGTTGTAATCAGGAATAAACAAAAGGATGCATTCCTTCTGATTGTTTGGAATGGAAGCTTTGAAAATGTCTGCTTTCTATTTTATGATGAACTGTCAGTTCTTAATCCACTGCTTAACAATTTCATACTCACTCATGATATCTTTTCTTTTTGTTTCATTTTCTTTTCAACTTCACTCATCTTTTTGGTATTTTTTTCATTTTCCAGATAGCTATTTTATTTGAATTAAGAAGGCAAAATGTTTGCCACTAGCAGTCAGTCGAAGCATTGGCTCTTTAGTGGTGAGACAGAAATTGCTAAACTCCGCACGGAAGCCAATTGCAGATATGTAGCCAAACGTAGAGGAAATATGTTGGTAAGTTGTTGGGTTTTTTTAGCCTAATTTGGAGACTTAATATAAAAACAAACCATGTGTACATGATGAGAAACAGTTGTAGTGAGTTGGTTTTTTTGTGGGGTTTTTTTTACAGTTTTTTGGGTATGGTCATTGGTTTTGAGAAAGGCTTTCTATGGCTTTAAAGAATCAAGCTTTATCTTTAAGAGTTTTTTTATTTCAAGAACTCATTGTTTGAAGTGCAAATGACTGTCAATACATTTTATCTTTTTTGTTGTTGTTCCTGATTTGTAAATTTTAGATAACTTAGCATTGGTTATTTCAACATTTAGTTGTATTCTAGTCTAGTCAAAGGTCCACTAATTATGATTTTTTTTTAATGCTTTGAAATCACTTACATCATTGACTCTAAACAATTTATTTTTATTATTATTTCAGGATAATGAAGTTGCTTCTTACTTTCTTAATCCTGCTGAAGAGAGAAGTTTGGGACGGCAATATGAAGTTGTGCTCAGAAAATTTTGTGCTGAATTTCAACCTCCGATGCCCAAATGTGTAATTGTAAGTGATTTGAATTCAAACATGGTGCAGTGTGAAATGGAAAACCAATAACTACGACAACAGTCATTTCATGTTTTCCTTTTTTTTGCCTTTGAGGACTTAGATTGAGATAAGAATTTATTTATCCATTTCTGGAAATTTGCCACAAGGTGAGTGCAATATCAAAGTATTTATAGGGTAATCATCATGTGTAAATATAATAATAAACAACACAACAATGTACATTTATAACAGTTGCAACCTGACTTGCTATAGCCAAACCATATTCATAACAGTTTGACACCAAAGTTCTGATGAAGTATGTTCACTTTTAAGCGTCATCATATTAACAGACGTGGTGGGCTCATCACCTGCTCGTCTTTAATTTCTGATTGATAATCTTGCTAGCCATGTGTAAGGTGATGAGTGGTGTTAGTTCTCGTTGTCATTTAGGTTTACTTCCATTTGTCATGTACATCCTTCATAGCTTGACATATGGCTGGCCTCTACACTGCTTTCTGAGGTATAAAGGGGACACAAACAAACATATCAATAGAGGAATTTTATTCAGGCCACGTCTAGAAGATGTTTTATGTCAGATTGACCTAATTGTTGTGTAGATTTTAAACCAATGAAATTATTATTGCAATTGTATTTTATATTTTGTTTTCAATTTAGGGAACATCTTTGGCTTTTTTCAAGCGTTTCTACATACACAACTCTACCATGGACTTCCACCCTAAAGACATAATGTGAGTCAGTTTTCGTTCTCTCTTTATCAATACCTATTGTACCTTTTGATGTCAGGTTAAGTTAGTTTTTAGTTCACATACACTTTTATAAATTTCTTTTAATAATCATAATTGATTTGATATATATGTATGTATAGCAATAGCGCCATTCTGGTTGAGGACAGTGTGAGATTTGCTTTTCACAAATTGGAATTTTAAATTTGAATGATGTCTAAAGGTGTGGTACAAAATTATTGCACAAATAAAATATTGATGTAAACTCAACACCAAAATGTGAAAAATATTAATTTTTTTTGTCTATTTCAAATTATCATACCATGCCATAATTCTCAGCGAAAAAAATATTGAAAACCATTTACTTTTATAACTTTCTTCATAGCTCATTGTACTGTAAAAAATAATTTTCCATTTTTGACAAAAGGCTTACTTGTGTCTACCTCTCATGCAAAGTGGAAGAATTCTATGTCCCAATTGGTCAGTTTGTAAAGAATTTGAGAGGGGATCGGGAGAAATTTGCTGATGCCATTCTCAGCTTTGAATTAATACTCATGTCGAAGTTGAACTATCACCTGACTGTACACAATCCATTTAGACCTCTGGAAGGGTTTTACATTGATGCAAAGGTTGGTATTTATTTGTTTGTAAAGCAGACTTTAGTAATTCAGCACGGCAATGTTAGGGCCAGCTCTGTGTCCAACCTGCTGAGTAACACATAATGCACCCAGTTTATTTTCAGTTCAAATCTTAGCTTGATTATTTTTGCTTCTGTGGATCTTGCTAAATTAATGACGTCTTTCTTTCATGTTTATGTATAATATATATGTAATATAGAAGCTTTTTCTGTGGTTTTTTAAAAGTGCTGCTTCTAGTCAACAAAATGAAGTAATCATTTTTGTAATCTGAGTAAAATTATCATATCTATGCTCCACAGACTAGACGCAAGGACGTTGACAATTTAGAGCAATCTCGAAAATATGCAGATGAATTCATAGATAGAAGCCTGCAGTCTGATGCTTGTCTCATCTTTTCTCCCTCACAGGTAATTTCATTTTATAGATCATTGTTCTCATTTTATTTTGAGCCATATTCATTTAATCACTGTATGATACTGGTTAAAACAAAATAAATAAATAGATTCCCTTTATTCATCCCAGGGGGTAATTTGTCTTTAGGGTCTATTCCAAGGGTAGACCGGAATAACCCTGGCGTCAGCCGCAGTGCAGCGCCGTAAAGTGGGATCAAGGTCTTGGAGAAAAACCCAGGGATTTGAACCTTCAACCTCTCGAACCAAAGGCGAGTGACTAAGCCACTGCGCCACCAGCTCTCAATTTGAACCACACTGAAGGTCCCCCAATTACTCAGTCAAGTTCTTCTACCTATTATTCCACACATCGGACACACCCTTTAGCACATTTTCTGGTTTCTATTGTTCAGCACGTTTATAATCCAGTGGTGAGCAAAAATAAGTTCAGGTACATTTTCGTCAGGTTTTTTAAGACATCTTTGTTTTTATTTCAGATTTCTTTGTCAGCTCTTAGGTTTGGTGCTTCCAAAGTGGGCATTTCCCTAGATAGGTAAGCATTTTGCTATATATATTGCTTTTATGTCTTGGTCGACTGGAGGACTTGAGTATTAGTAGCAAGAGCTTTACTTTTTTTATGGAGAAAACAATTTTATTTGATTCTTTGGGTCCATGATGATATCATTTCACTAGACTATATTGATAGATTGTATAATTAAGATTAATTTGAATATATTGAAAAGCAAATGTGTAATACAGTCAGCAAATATATTTTTCATATTTTGTCAAATATGTTTGATAAAACATTGTCAATGAAAGAGAATCACAGTCCTACTGAAGACAGTAATCATTTCCATTTTTATGTGACTTGTAATCATTTCCATTTTGATGTGTCTTGTAATCATTTCCATTTTTATGTGTCTTGTAATCATTTCCATTTTTATGTGTCTTGTAATCATTTCCATTTTGATGTGTCTTTTAATCATTTCCATTTTTATGTTTCTTGTAATCATTTCCATTTTGATGTGTCTTGTAATCATTTCCATTTTTATGTGTCTTGTAATCATTTCCATTTTGATGTGTCTTGTAATCATTTCCATTTTTATGTTTCTTGTAATCATTTCCATTTTTATGTGTCTTGTAATCATTTCCATTTTGATGTGTCTTGTGTTTTGTAATCATTTCCATTTTTATGTGTCTTGTAATTACTGCACAGATACATCACAGAAAACTTGCTCAAAATGGCCAATGAGAAGGAGAAAGAAAATTTACTGTACCAGCTTAGAAGTAAGAGCATAACTATTGATAACCGCTTAACTATTTTAATTTTACATCCTTTTCGATGCAGTCATTCAACTGACTTAATCATGACTTCTTTTTCGTCTCTTTAGTGCCATTCTTAAGGCAACCATGACAAGTTTTGTTGGGTTTTTTTGTTGTTTTGTTTTTTACGATATTTTGTGTGGTAAATTTGTCCTGTGACAGATTTTTAAGCCTACAGGGTGTTTCGATACCTTAGACCCCCTCCTGGCCCGCCAAACTCAGAATAGGTGTAATAGTTCAAATGATATGTGTTTCAACAGAAACTATTCCTAATCTCAAATCTAAAATTTCATTAATTTATTTCAATATTTAGTATGTTTACCACCCACTTTTCTAACAGCATCCAAACGCGCGAGGTAAGGCGAAATGAAGAAATCAGTATCAAATTTAAAGTCACTCAAAATGCTTTGAAGAGCCGTATTAAGGCCAACTTTGGAGTGCATGAGGTATTTTGACTTTATTTGTTCATGATTAAGCCTAAATGCTCACAATCATTATCATCAGGTGATGATCCAGGCCATTCATTGTTTCCAAAGCATCCATGACAAAGCCCCGCTCACGAATTCCTTTGTGATGCAAGCTGTGCTAAAGGCACACGAAGTGGATATTTTTTTACTGGGTGCTTTTAGAGAAGCGGATGGTAGACATACAAACAATTTGAATAATTGTATGAAATTATTTTATTTGAGATTACAAATAATTACTGTTGAAGCCTATGCCATTTGTTTTGTCCTGACTATTCTGACAACTTCAAGTCATCATTTTTTTTAAACTCAAAATGTAAATGAATGCTAGACATTTTCCTTTGTTGAAACTACAATTTTTGGTAGTGCAGTTTTACAAAAGATGTAATGTCATGCGTAATCCAGAACCATTTTTCGATTTTGTCAGTGATTCATGATTAAGTTTTATTAAGTACTTATTGAGAATTTTTTTTATTTATTTATTTGCACGGTTGATATATATTTTTGGAAATTATATGAAAATGAATAATACTAGTGCAGCGTCCTGATATTCAAGTTTTTCCTTCAATTCACAGGAGTTAAATTTATTGTCAAGGGCTCTGAACCGGTTACAAGAGAACAAGCTCAGGCCATTCAAAAGAAGTTGGAAAATTGTCGCAATCAAGAAAACAACCCGGACAGTGATGTGTGAGTGTTGGGCAATTTTTAAAGATGAAAAATGAATTGTTTTATGGTGTTTGGATTTCAATTTTGACAGGGTACATGCGAAATGATGGTCGAGGTTGGGGATTCAAGTCTGTTTACTTCCAATAAATCGACTGGACCTTTTAAAAAAGTTGTATTCTTTTTATTATCACTCTGCAAGGTCACATCAAAGGGGGCACATCCTGTTTTGAAGCCAATCTAATCTGTGATTTGACTTATGGGACAGTCTTAGAATCCCTGAAAGGCAAACCGTTAATTCCAGGATTCCAACGTTAGACCTTTGTGCATCAAAGCAACTATGTTGGCCACTTCACCCAAAAAATAATTTTACAAATTTGTTGCCTGGCATGATTAAAGATTTTAATTTACCCCCAGCAAATTGTGTTGAATTTGCTGGGCTGCAGCACTTCAAACAGCATTGATTAAATATGTTGACTCAAGGTCTGCCTGCTGAAAGTTTCATGTTTTCTTGATAACCAATATTATTATATTTTTATTTTATTTTTTTAATTTCCAGTTTCTTTAGCTGTTAGGTGAATACCTGAGGCTACAATACAATGTTGTCTGGTCTAGATATGAGTAATATTGAACAGGTTTATTGGCAAAGTTGGCTTATCCCCTGCTTGCCTTGATCCATAGATTTTCCGGCTCTGTATCAGGCCATGCGTACTGGTGGGGCACAGAGTTGCACTTAACCTGGATACGTTTTACCTGGGTCTGTGCATCAATGAACTTCTGCCTTGTACACAGGGCTGGTTATTATTATTTCTATTAACTATTATCAACTATTACTCTATTGAAATTGGATGCTGATGGGCTGCTTTGTTTTTAAGATGGTCAATGCAACACATGAAAACAACGCTTTTTCAATTCCCCATTAAGTACCAAACATTGATATTTTGTTTTCAGATACAAGCAAAAGGCCATTGACAAATTAAATGAAGATGATGATCTGAGGTCTAAAAAGAGACAAAAATTGTCAGAGGTTTGTTCATATTTCTTTGTAATGTTTCAGTCTTTTTTTTTCCACACATGATCCATTTTTGTATTATTGTTTGTTAGTTTAGGGGTTTGTTTTTTGTTGGGGGGGGGGGGGGGGGGTTGGTTTTTTTTATGGTTTGTTTTGGTTTTGCTGTTGTTTGTTGTTTTGGGTTTT
>JARFNW010126417.1:0-12048 GCA_031763155.1 Dirona albolineata | reverse complement strand
AGAGAGAGAGAGAGAGAGAGAGAGAGAGAGAGAGAGAGAGAGAGAGAGAGAGAGAGAGAAAGAGAGAGAGAGAGAGATAGACATAACAATGGGAGCCAAACTTGGATCCTCTATAACTTGTGGTGAATTGAATCCCTATTCATCTGACGCATGGTGAGAACATCTAAATCCTAATGGCGTGTGTCTGTCAGCAACATAATAATGACACAAGAAAAGATTGAACCATGTGAAGATGATTGTTACAGGTGGTCGTGGAACCCCCAATTAGATGAATAACACTTCCAAGTCTTTTTTCCCACACCAAAATAAACTTTCTTAACAGCTGTTGATCAATTTGGCCCTTGCATTGCAACATATTCTGTTTAGTGGATTAAGAATACTTTGTTTTAGTGCCTTTAGATCGGTTTGCATTTGATTATGCTATGTTAATCGTGTTCACCGATGAAAAGGAACACGTTTTCATAACATCATCAAATACAAACCGATCTAAAGGCACTAAAACAAAGTATTTGCAATTCTCAGACCGAATCGATCAGCAGCTGATCATATTCGTGGGGAAATAAAATATTTTGAAGTCATGAGTGCTCAACGGACAGTTTAGAACTACAACGTTATTATTGTTTCTGATATTTCTATCCATCTGTCTATCTATCTATCTTTCCATCTATGTATCAATCAATCCATCCATCAATCTATCCATCAATCTATCCATCCATCTTTCTATCTATCTTTCCCCCAGTCTGCATACTCACAGAACCTCTGGTCAACGTGTGGGCGCCATTGAGTAGAAATATCGCCTTGTCCACGGCCACCAAACCAACATGCATAGCAGGCCCTCCTTTCACATTTAGCTTGTATTTGTCTTTGGGCTTTTTGGGCATCGGGGATGAGAACACACCTCCAGGTCGGGAAAGAGTGAGCTGGAAGAATTATCAAATTGATTCAAAAATGAAAACCGAAGTTAACAAAAAAGAAAAAAAGAAAAAAAGCTCAAAACAATTAAGAATTAAATACACGAACAAAATCAAAATCGAAATCGAAATCAAATCGAGGTTGTTGTCGTTAAGAAAATAAATCTAAATATTGTGGCATGTCATAGATCTAGCCATTGGTTTTGAACACCCCTCAGGGAGGAGGACACACCTCCAGGTCGGAAAAGAGGAAGCTGAAAAAAATATCAGATTAATAAAAAAAATAAGAACCGAAATGAAAAAAAACCAAAACACTATCAAAATCGAAATCAAAATCAAATTCAAAATCGAAATTGCAATCGAAATCGAAATCAAAGAGGAGGTTGTCATAAAAAAGATCTAAATATTGTCGCATGCCAGAGATCTGGCCACTCACTTCGAATTTGGACCCATATGGAGCAGGTGGAGCAGGTGGAGCTGTGGATAAGTCATTCACATTTGGTTCGAGAGGTCGCGGGTTCGAATCCCGATGGAAGCACTAGATTTGTTTCTCAAGACTTTGAATCCCAATTTGCGGTGCTGCAGTGCGGTTAAGGACTGGGCTATTCGGATGTCTACCCTGGGAATAGACCCTGGGATGAGTAAAGGGGAATTTCAATTACATTTTTTTACCTACTATCACATACCTCTTCAACACACACGTTATATGTGTCGACTTGCAAGGAATCGATGACAAATTCGTTGTCCTTGGAACCACTGTGATAAAAGGAAGCCACCACACGCATACTCGGGGAGGTCTCCGTGTAGAGTTTTCGGGGAATTGCCAACATGGAGCGTCCGTCGGTGTTACGGACAACACTGCTTAAAAACACTGTATGCCCCCTGGCCAGGACCTGCAATAGGACAAGATAGTTACCAGGGTTTCACTGTATGCCCCCTGGCCAGGACCTGCAATGGGACAAGATAGTTACCAGGTTTTCACTGTATGCCCCCTGGCCAGGACCTGCAATAGGACAAGATAGTTACCAGGTTTTCACAGTATGCCCCCTGGCCAGGACATGCAATGGGACAAGATAGTTACCAGGTTTTCACTGTATGCCCCCTGGCCAGGACCTGAAATAGGACAAGATAGTTACCAGGTTTTCACTGTATGCCCCCTGGCCAGGACCTACAATAGGACAAGATAGTTACCAGGTTTTCACTGTATGCCCCCTGGCCAGGACCTGCAATGGGACAAGAAAGTTACCAGGTTTTCACTGTATGCCCCCTGGCCAGGACCTGCAATGGGACAAGATAGTTACCAGGTTTTCACGGTATGCCCCCTGGCCAGGACATGCAATAGGACAAGATAGTTACCAGGTTTTCACGGTATGCCCCCTGGCCAGGACATGCAATAGGACATGATAGTTACCAGGTTTTCCCCAGCAAATTGACTTTGCTATTACGGAAGTTTCAAAAATAAAATTATGAGATTCCTAATTCACCATTGGAAAATTTGTTTGTCACGGTACTTTTTACTTACAATAGACCGATCTCCGGGAAATGGAAAACCCACGCAAACGGGTTTTCACCTATTGAAGAAACAAAACTATAAAATCAGATTTTTAAATACCATTTTTTATCCCGCGTCTCAAAAAACGTTGGGGTTTGTTGTTGTTGTTGTCGTTGTTGTTGTTGATGTTGATGTTGTTGTTGTTGTTGATGATGATGTTGTTGTTGTTGTCGTTGTTGTTGTTGTTGATGATGTTGTTGTTGTTGTCGTTGTTGTTGTTGATGATGTTGTTGTTGTTGTTGTCGTTGTTGTTGTTGTTGATGTTGTTGTTGTTGTCGCCGTTGTTGTTGTTGACGATTTTGTTGTTGTTGTTGATGATGTTGTTGTCGTTGTTGTTGTTGTTGTTGTTGTCGTTGTTATTGTTGTTGATGTTGTTGTTGTTGTCGTTGTTGATGTTGTTGTTGTTGTTGTCGTCGTTGTTGTTGTTGTTTATGATGTTGTTGATGATGTTGTTGTCGTTGTTATTGTTGTTGATGATGTTTTTGTCGTTGTTATTGTTGTTGATGATGTTGTTGTTGTTGTTATCGTTGTTATTGTTGTTGATGATGTTGTTGTTGTTGTTTATGATGTTGTTGATGATGTTGTTGTTGTTGTTATCGTTGTTGTTGTTGATGATGTTGTTGTTGTTGTTTGTAACAACAACAAAACAACAACAAACAACCCCCCAAAATCTATACCTTTTTTCAATGGATGTACTAATATCCCACCACCAATGGCCCCTGCCAAAGAACTGACAGAAAACCGGGTGGTAGACATGCTAAATAATGAAATCAATGTTAGACATTTTTATTTGAATTAAGAAACAATCACAGTTGATACCTATCACATTTGTTTTGTTCTTTCTATTCTGAGTTAGACTGTGTCAGGCAAGGGTCTAAGGTATCGAAATACCCTGTGTAGAGAACGTAAATTTGAAAGGTCTTGCTTTGTGACGGTTTGAAATAAAGCAGAGCCATTCTGTTACCCTTTGATAAAAAATATTCACGATTGCAGTATATAAAAATCGCAAAATGTATTCTTTAATTCCATGTTTAACAAAAAATTCTAATTGCTTTAGTTTTTGAGTTATGAATATTTTAAATCCTAACAGAAGATTCAAACCCATCTCCTTCTTGTCACTTCTTCGATATTGTCGCGAGACAAGAAGTGACTCAATGCGATAAAGTGACTCTACTCACCATAACAGTAATGCGTTCGATTTTGGACCCAAAGCCCATGAATTCTTCTGCTGGTGTGTATCGGAGCTGGACCAAACCGTCAGAGTATTTCTGTTGTTGGAAAAGAGAGAAGGAATTAGATGACTAACGATTAGTTTTCATTTTTCTATTTTTTTAAATTAACATTTTCTTTTTTACTAAAGTTTGCAGTGGGGGATCATCGTCATCGTCATCATCATCATCATCATCATCATCATCATCATCATCATCATCATCATCATCATCATCATCATCATCATCGTCATCATCATCGTCATCATCATCATCATCGTCATCATCATCATCATCATCATCATCATCATCATCATCGCCATTGCCATCGTCGTCGTCGTCGTCGTCGTTTTCTCGTCATCATCATCATCCTCATCACCATCAACAGCAACAGCAGCATCAACATCTCCACTATCAATAAATGTGTAGTCATGTTTGAGATATGATACTATGTTTTGGCTGTTTTCGTCATGATCACAAATTTTTCAACCGTTCTATCTTCCACACCAATCACCAGAGGCTAAGACCTGCCCCTTCTGTAATTCTTACTTTGGGTCAAGTCCTGTTTGTGACACCATGCAGTTTCGTTAAAGCCATTGATGGTTCTGATTTTATGCACGCAGCTTTAGGCGGTTACTTTATAGACAACCACCATTTTGACTGCGAATATAAAGAGGAGGTTTGCAGAATTATTGCATCAAAGGTAATGCAATTTTTATGTTATTATAATACATTACGAGTATAGTCTCATTACCTATGGCAATGCATAGTGGGTTTATCAAAAAGTCAAAATTTGTAATATTTTTTTGAAATTTAAAAAAATAGAATGAGTCATGATGTGGGAAAACAACATTTTGGAGATTGATGAAAAACTACTTGAACTACCGTACTTTTGTGTTTTTTATTTTTTCGTTTTCTGTGTTTATTAGCTGACGAAGGGGGAACCCGGAACGTTCTTTGTTCTGTTACTTATTTGTCCTTTGAAACTATACCCATCCCCCCCCCCATTTTAGCATACGTTCTTTATGAATATGGAGATAATATCTAGCAGATTAAGTAAGCAATGGGAGTAATCGATTGTGTATCAGTAGAAATGTTGGGTTTAAAAAAAAATCAGAACAGAAGAATGCATGTAGAGCCAGGGGACTCATGATAAATGGGTGAAAAGTAGAAGGAAAGTAGAAAGGTAGCAGAAAAAAAGACAATGGACAAGAGTGATGAGTAGAAAAGTGAATGCCCACAGTGGGAATCTAAGCGGTTGTGCTGATGCGGGCTTTCAAAAGCTGTGCCACTGTGTCAATTGTTGCCTCCGATAAATTCTTATTCTGCGGTGTGTCATCTTATTGTGACTCTCAAAGCTTAAGTCTATGACCACTCTTGATAGACAGATGCCCAAAACAATAAACCCGACAACAACAACAACAACAACAACAACAACAATACCATCCCGCTGCTTTTCAAATATCAGCAACAATAAAGGTTCTTGAAGACCCAAAGACACACCAATCGATCACCAAATGCCAGATTGCATCCAAGAATACAACAACCAATCTTCTCACTTTATATTCTTATTTTCGTCGTATGTTGTTTTTTATAAAGGGGAAACCAGAAACGTTAATTATTAATTACTGTAAATTGTCATACATAGAAGCTTGTTATAGCTAGAATTATTTTTTACCTTGTACCTGGCGTCCAGCAACCACACCATGTTACTTTTGAAAACCTAATCAGAATTTCCAAACAGAGGTAATGATTCCTTTCTAAGATATTGACTCGTTTAAGAAATAATGTTATAAACATTTACCCATCTTCTTTTATTTTGTACAGGCTTTGAAATCAGCTCCTCCACAATTAAAAAAATTGGTTGTACAAAAGCTTGGTAAGCTTGGGAAATATCTGAACAGTGAGAACTTTGATGAGTCAGATGAAGTTTTCTTCAACGAATACTTACCAGATCATGTGGTAAGTATGACTATTATTATGTGTTCAAACTATAGTTGATAAGAATTGTGTCATTTAAAAAATGAAGGTATATCTAAATCTATTAATTCAGAGCACATGCGTCGTCTTCATTTGTGCCTTTTTCTATTTGCATGGACAGATGATATTGATGCATGAATGAACGGTGGGCAAAACATATGTCAATAATACTGTCTACTGAACTGTCCAAGCAGCTTAATTGTACCCCTGAAAATATAGAGTACAGGGTGTTTCGATAATTTAGACCCCCACCCCCCACCCTCCACCCCCGGCCGGTCAGCTAAACTCGGAATAGACAGAACAAAACCAAAAGAATAGGTTTCAACAGTGATTATTTCTAATCACAAATCCACATTATCATAATTTATTTCAATATTTTGTGCTTGCTCGTGAGCGACACAGGCTTTGATATTTTACTTGAGACATGGAATGGCTATGAGTTAAACACAAAGGTACTGATAAAAGACTATGATGAGTGTAACACTGACTACAGTTATGCTCATGTTTTAATCCGAAATTCCTAACTCTGAGGAGCTAGTGGCCACTGGCTTGTCTGTGAGAATAATTGTCCAGCTCTTGTTTCAGCTATGATTTATGATGAGGGAGTAACCGTTCAAATTTGAAAGTAGGGCCTGAGTATGTAAGCGATTCTCTTGTAACTTTAAGGCGTTGAGCATATTATCTACAGCTGTCAAGCATAACAAATGGGTCAATAGAAAATTGCAAAAATATATATTTAAACATTTCATTATGTGTCATTTTGCATTTACTTGCATAAGTCGGAAAAGATAAGACGTGTTGTAACTCTTTACGGTATTAACCATACAACAAATGCAAATTAATCATGATCGTTATCTATTGATTGACTCCTCAGGCCAAAGATATGTTCAAGAGAAAAGAGTCGAAAGAGAAAGTGAAGGCCAATTCAACACTACTCAAGTTAGGAAGATCGGATGAAGAAATAGTGCTTGACACTTTCATCAAACCAGAGAAGAAGAAGAAATGGAGTTATATGGAAAGTATGTATCATTAGTCATTAGTGGGAAGTTGATCTATTTTTTTTTCTAGCAATATATTGCAACAAATAATATACAGATGTAATAAGTATCAAAATTGAACACCAAGTTTCATCATTTTTTAAAGAATAATCATGTGGTGAGGCTGCTGGAAGCCAGTAAAAGGTAAATAATAGTGATAGATATAACAATGATATATGATATAATATAATCATATTAATTATTGTACATTGTCATACATAGAAGCTTGTTATATCTATTGTCATGCATAGAAGCTTGTTATATCTACCACTATTATTTATCATTTTTTTCAGTCGTTCACGAATATAGCAGGGACGAATTTCAGGACAAAAAAAAATCAACTAAAATAACTTGTCCTGTTTTATCTTATGCTTTAAAAAACCTGCTCCTAGTGGTAGCACCACCCCAACCCACCACCACCAACCACCCCTAGTTCGTATCACTGGAGCTATGTTGCCTTAAAAAATTTGCTTATTGTGAACAAGCTTCCTATGTGAGCTTCCTGGGTGAGCTGGAGGTGCAGTGGCTAAGTCACTCACCTTTGGTTTGAGAGGTCGCGAGTTCGAATCCCAGTGGAATCACTAGCATTTTTCTCAAGACCTCGATTCCACTCTGCGGCGCTGCACTGCGGCTCA
Source organism: Dirona albolineata (assembly GCA_031763155.1). Taxonomy (NCBI): domain Eukaryota; kingdom Metazoa; phylum Mollusca; class Gastropoda; order Nudibranchia; family Dironidae; genus Dirona; species Dirona albolineata. The sequence continues at coordinate 4,725 of JARFNW010126417.1, read as the reverse complement.
CGCCTAGGTTATTCCGGTCTACATTCGGGATAGACCCTAAAGACAAATTCCCCCCTGGGATGAATAAAAGGATTTTTTTCTTTCTTTCTTCTTAAATCCATATCGTAACTCCCTCTCTTTGCATATCAGCCAATTTATCCTCCTTTTTTTCCTACAATTTCTCTTCATTTTCTTTTTGCTTGAAATGATTTGGTGTTTTAAGAAAATTAAAAACAACCTTCAACATTATTTCAATTCTTGATGATTGCCCAAATTCAATATGACATTATCTCTACCTTGCTCTTGTGTTGAAAGAAAAAAGAAAAAAGATTTTTTGTTTCCTCTTGATTAGCAAATTGGCAAAAAAAGTATACATTTGTAGAGAAACAATGTAAAACAACTTTATAACTTTAGAACTCTCTCAAAATATTTTTAGAAAAACATTAAAATTTATAATGGCAATGTTTGGCCTAATTAATGTTCTCCATGATGTTTTTCAGCCCTGCAAATTGATCGTCTGGCGCAGGAATTAGCTAATATCACTCTGGCGGAACTCAACTTTACAGAACTTTTAGGTGCCCATCCATCATTGGCACAAGTTTTCGACCCTCAAAACAATAAGTCATTCAGTCGAGGCTTTAACAGAAGCAATGGAGGATTTGACTTAAGCTACCTTGCAGGCTTCAACTTGACAGAGAGCATAGTTGACTTTTCTCCCAAAAAATTTGGGAACATAGGAAAGTTTTTGGATAAAGTTTTTGGTGTCAAATTTGATGACATTGTTCGTGAAATGACTAATAATCCTGGCAGATTCGATTTTGATGACCTGTTGGAGGAGGACCACAGTGAGTTTGCAGTGAATGATGACTTTTTAGAGAATCTACCGGAGAATGAAAAATCCCTAGACTTCCTGAAAAACGTTCAAGATGGGCTGAAGGGTAAAGCTGGACAAAAGGGAGGACGCGTCGAAGAAAAACAGGTAAAACAATTTATGAATTGTTTATTGGAAATAAGGGGATGGGATTTGATAGTAGGTGAGACAGAATATCAATGTTTATAGAGATCCTTGGAAACCTCAATCAGGGGGTGGGGTGGGGTGGGGGGGGGGGTGATGGTGGTGGCGGGGTGGGACGTCCTTATAATAATAATAATAACAATAATGATGATAATAATAATAATAATAATAATAACAATGACGACGTCATTTGATATATATATATATATATACTCTTATGATAAATAGAGATACAGTGATTGGGCCTTCAACACAATGTTCATGACTTGTGCTAGTTTTGTTATAGAAATGCTTGGGGCTGAATGTTGTAAAGTTAACTTTACTTAAGGAGTAGGGAATTTAAAAAATGGTTTGTCATATTTGGGTGTTAGGCCACATGGAATGGGGCGTAGTCGGGAATGGCACCGCTCGCTATGTTATACTATTGAGTTTGAAATCACCTTTTTTGAGGGTTGCGGCATAGCTCAGTGGTAGTGAGTCAGTCTGCTGTTCTCAGCCAGGTGGTGTTGCCATGGCAACGTTCTTGTTTAATGCCTCTCACTGGCACTGAACCATTATCCTACTATTATTCTGTTTCAGTTCCTACTCCCTATTATTACTTTATTTCGTACACGCTATTGGTTGATAGATGAAGCATTTTAAAGGGTAAATATCATCATTGAATGTGTGCCATGGCCGCATTCATTTATTCAATATGATTTACTCTTGGGTTAAACCATTTCTTGTTTTCCAGCTGTCTAAAGGGTTCAGTCTCGTGAAGAAAATGTTTCAACTGGACAAGAAAAATAGCACAAACATTTGTTTGGATGATAGTGTTATTGAGTCTCTGGGATGTTTCTTCACAAGATCAAGGTATGCAAAGAAAGCGATGACGGCAACTTTCTCAACATAAATACATCTCTTTTTTTTCTTAATCATCCAGCAATTTACGTATTTCATGTAAAATTATCTTTCCATATCCCAACCGCATACTGTGAAATGATCAGTCCAAGGGAACAGACACAATTAATGCCTTATTGTCCTGACCTTAACCATTTCATGTTTCACCCTCCCTTAGTGATCCTTAAAAAACAACATTGTGCAGAGTACCATATCTAATTCACAAAAGATGTTGGAAGCTTAAATAAATCAGGGTTAGTTGTTAGGAAGCAAAAGAAAAGAAAACAAACCTTCCCCTTTTTTCTGTGTTTGAGAAAGAGCAGTCATATGATGTAATTTTGTTCATTCTGCAAAGCAAAGCAGTGTTCCTTCTGGTTGAAATCAAAGTGAATTTTTAATTCTGAAATACAATGTTGAACTATTTTTAATTTGATGATCACTTTTTCAGCAACAGAGCTTTTGATTGATGAAGAATGAAATTTTGTCTGCCGTAAAGTGTTAAATTCAAAATTGGGTCAATTTTACAGAGTTCTGATTTTGACCCACATGATTATTTAATCAACTTTGTATTAGTTTATACAGCTTAAATGACATTTGCTGCAATATTTAGAAAACTATTCTACATTTGAGGCTACTACTATAGGTATCAGTTATCTATGTCCACTGAATGGTTCAAGTTGGAAAAAAGAGTGACTATTCATTTGTGTGAATGGCATCACCACAAATCTCTCTAGTACATGAATAACCACTATCTCAATGTGACACCAAAAGTTATGTTTTTATATTACTGACTCACTCTTAGTGGTTTTTTTTTCTCATATAATGAATGATATAATAATACTAAACATTTCTATAGAAAAAAAATTCCCTGATTATATGACTCTAAGCACTTTAAAGATGAGGAAAAAAAATAATTTGTCAATCTTCCATAAAATTCCAAATAGCATGCTGGCTTCCATCCTCCCTTTAAAATAAAAAAAAGATTGTATTTCTAGTATCTATAGTATTTATTTTTACTGCGCCGCAAATTTTGCTGAATATAATTGTGAAAGAAATTTTCAGATATGTCTTACTCTCATTTCATAATCTTAGCGCAAAGATTGTTTTCATATTTAAATTTTGCGGTTCACATAATCTCTGGTTTTATAAACAACATAATGAATGTGAATTCTTCAATATTTTTACAGGAAATCTGAGCTCGAACACCTGTCCAAGGATACGAGAAAGTCCATTTTGATGGCAGAAGGGCACTTTGATGAATGTGTTGCCTCCATGTCTCCTGACGAAGTACAAGAACATTTTAAGAGTTTATTGGAGGTCGATGTGAGTAATGATTGAAGCAAAGATTTGAACTATGACATATTGACCTTTGATCGGAACTAGAATTGATTTTGTTCTTTGGTTGACACTGTAATAATACACTCGTTTGTATGAAATACACCTATTTTTATGTTGCACTCTAGCACAATGCTCTCCTCCACTTCTTTCTCCAGTTGGGCTACACCTTGCCTATATCAGTCTGAGTTATCAAAGTCATTCAGAGTAACAATATGGATCTTTTCATTACTTTTTTCACCAGGATGAAATGCGAAATGCTGCGGAATGGGGCGAGGATCTACTGATGAAACGTGGACCAGCTATTTTCTGTGGAATGACTGAAGAACATGTGAAACGATTGAGTCCCCAAGCGGCTGTCCGCTTGGGTGCTAGACTATGCAAGTGTCGCCAGCTTGCGCATGCATCCAGAAAAGCTCTGTTTGCTAAGATTAAGCAATTTTACAATAAGTGAGTTTACTTTGATCTTTAATCAAATGGGGAAAATTATCTATATAATTTTCTTTTTCTTTCTCTTTTTTACTGTTAGTTGAAAATATATTAAGTGGTATCAAATGTATAAAATGCAAGTAAATGATTCAATATCCTTATTATTATGTGTTTCTGAACAGATATCGTTTTTATGATTTAGTACAAATCAAATACCCAAAAGACTATACTATTGTTCTGAACCAAAGAGGTTTACAACTCTTTTACTCCAAGCATATTAAAACTAAATTATGAAGTTATGAGGCATACCAAAGAAGATGGAAAGCTACAAGATGCAACTCGCCAAAAGCTTGCACATTTTTATGTTTATACATGCATTTAACAAGAGAAGATCTAATCTTCTGTCTGCATTCAATAAGGCTATATAATGATAGAATAGATTGAATACAATAAAATTCCCTTTATTAGTCCCAAGGGAAAATTTGTCCTTAGGGTCTATGCTGAGGGTAGACTGGAATAATCCAGGCATCAGCTGCAGTGTAGCACTGCAAAGTGGGATCAAGGTGTTGAGAAAAGATCCAGTACTTCCACCAGGATTCAAACCCTCGACATCTCGAACCAAAAGCTGGTGACTGGCTTAACCACTGCGCCATGATTGATATATTGGCATATTGATATAAAAAACTTATTCATTATTCTTTATATTTGTGCGTCAATTTTATAAACAGATTAAGTTTTCAGAGTTCTACTAAATATGTCTTGTGCTGTAATGTCAGTGTTATATTATTTTTTGTTCCAGTGACATCAGCAACTTGTTCAAACCTCCCTTCAATATGGACATTGGTAGGTGCATCCTGTATGCACCTCCAGATGACCTCAAAAGCATGCCAAAGGTTACTACCCATTCTTTTTGACCCTTGTAATTTATGACTGTAGTGCACTTTTAGATGCTATAACATGGAAAGCCCTTTAAAAATGATATTTATTGTTGTTGATGTTGGTGTTGTTATTGTGCTTCTTCTTCTTCTTCTTCTTCTTCTTCTTCTTCTTCTTCTTCTTCTTCTTCTTCTTCTTCTTCTTCTTCTTCT
>JARFNW010126406.1:0-12049 GCA_031763155.1 Dirona albolineata | reverse complement strand
AGAGAGAGAGAGAGAGAGAGAGAGAGAGAGAGAGAGAGAGAGAGAGAGAGAGAGAGAGAGAGAGAGAGGGAGAAAGATATAATAATCAGTACTGTGTAAAAGTTGGACACAAAATATATAAAATGCATTGTGAATATAAAAGTTTCTGCTTTCTCTTGTTAAAGCAAGTTCATTTTGCTCAGAAACCATTTTGAATTTCAAAAGTAATGCAATAATTTCATTTAGAGAGAAATGAGGATCAAATAAGGAAAAAAATCCTACTCTTTTTTTCTGTGACACCAAGTAGATACAGAACTTACTTTTTAAAACCACAAATAAGGCATGGCTTGATGCATCCAAGCATACAGACTGGAAGATCAAACACTCCTGGCTGTGGGGCAAGAGGAGTAGGGGGTCCACCACTTATCAATACTAGCTTATGAATACGTCTTGATCGATTACGGGCAAGGAGAGTAGCGAAGGATGCACTGCAATATTAAAATATCAGATAAAATTACAACCATAATAAAATGTAAGTAATGTAATAAAACCACAAGAATTCACAAAACAAAAATCATGCTTTAAAAGGTCTTAGGAGGGCTTTCTCTTTGTCTGTTACTCTAGGTAATGGTAAAAAATATAACATTTTCAAAACCGAATGTGAAACTTGATAAAATATAGATAAGAAACCAACTCTCATGGCACGACACCTTCAATACATAATGGCACCTTTAAATGGAAACATTGCATGATGATGTTACAGGAAAAATTAAGTTCCTTAGTACTTACCCATATGAATGTCCAATTATCACATTTCTTTTCTTACAATATTTATCAAAAATCTCTTCCACATCAGCAGCAATTTGTTTAAAGTGGTATGCACTAGCTGTCTTGGGGCAGCAACTAAATCCATGTCCTATAAGGTCTGGAGCAACTACTTCATATCCTTGTTTAACAAGGTGTTGAGTTTGAGCACACCAAATATCAGAGGATCCTCCAACGCCATGAATTAAAAAAATGACCATATCAGAAACTGAAGTTCTTATATTAAACAACGCATCTTGAGTTGTGTCAACGTTAATGTCAGGTTTTTTTTCAGCAACTAGATCAGACTGAAGTGCTGTAACATCTGTTGATTCTGATGGAGACAAAGGACCAGTATGATTAGGTGAAAATGAATTTATACCTTTCGACTGTGTAAGATCGATATGTAAATCACGTTTTTGTTCACATGCGTCCGACTCACTTGCCTCTGATATAATATCAGCCATGCTTGAATAAGATTTGCACTCTGCTGCTAATCTTTTTACATTATGCATTGCAACTTGAACACTGGAAGCAGAATGTACTTTGTCACTATGATGAGCTGGTGAGGAGAGAACACTGCTTGATTTGGAGCCAGGTAGAGATGGAAAGAGTTTTTCTTTAGCGGTGGGTGTTTCATCTGTTTCCTTAATTGCTTGGGTTGTGTCAGTTTGTTGAATTATTTTATCCTCTCCTAAATCACTATTTTGATTTATGTTATTTTGATTCACTGCAAGAGGATGATGCTGTTGACTTTGGAGGTCTTGATTTACTTGCTTTGTTACATTCTTTGACATTTTTCTGGGCATACTGAGTGGACCAGAAGCTGGAATTCCATTTGCTTTATACTGCATAAATAGAGCCATTTCCCTGCTAAAGTTTTCATCACGAGGCCTTGGATTATGATGTTGTATGCGCAAATAACGAGATGGGCGTATTTCTATCATTTGAGTGGCAGAGTCTAATGGCTCCACGCGTTTTCTTGTAAGGCACGGCATCTGGATCTGTAATTGTCTGAAACAAAATAATTTTTTTTTTTTAAGCGATGCTACTTGAACACAAATTATGATGCATTATGAACATTTTTTACATGATTCAGAAAACAAAAAAAGGATACACACAAAATTACCCAACCCAGCAATTTCATAAGTATGTCTCAGTCTCACTTTCGATGTGTTTAATCTATTGTGACCTACCTCAACTCAAGAAACAATTTGAGTGTGAAGATACAGATTGTGATGAGACTACAGGAAAAGTAGCATATATTGAATTCATGTTCCTCAACTGACAAATACTACAGTCCCTCTATGCCAAGTTCTGACAAGTGTCTCTGATCCGACCACCAACCACTTATATTATTCACTAACTCCACCGTAATCATTTACATCAAAACCTCCAAAAACACCATCATCATCACCCTCATCAAGTAATTATGAAAATCACTGAACTAACAGTTACTAAAATATATAAACAAAATAAATTTTGCCAAGGGGGGACACGTCTAATTGATATTTATCAAACAGTGATTGGGTGTGGGACCACAAGCGATCGGGTCGAAGCACAGTGGTCGGATCGAGGTGAAATTGAGTCACTCACAATATTGCCATAAAATTACCAGCAGACCAGTTTTAGTAAGTTTTACGGCATGGTGTCAGTGTCAGGTGATATTTTAAGAAACCTTGTTTTCAGTTGTAAACAACCTGGTTTTAGTGCAATCGCGATGGCACACATGAGGAAAAATTGAGATAAGGTTTGTTAGGTGGTCGAACCATGCGCATACTTTAGTCTTACTCTTACTATAATACAATAATAATAATACTATCTTCTGATCCCATGCACAGGCACATTACTATTATTATTACTATAAAGACTAGGTCTAATGAAAATGTATTATCATTAGATCTACATACCAACCGGATTTTATCGCAGCGTTCCACTTTGATGTCCTTCGCTCTTAATGTATGATATACCCAATATCATGAATAGAGATTAAGGATTATTTTTAGCAAGCCATTGAAATACATTGCTATTAAAACGCATGATGTGGTGTTCAATCAATAAAGACATGGCCTACTACTACTACGCCTAAGACTAAGGTAGTTTGTATTGCTCTTGTTTATCTTCTCTACGATACCGTTGTGTACATTTCCGGTTAGAAAAAACACGAAGTGACTATGTGGGTGCGAAACGTTCACTGTTTAACATTTTATCTGTTATCATGTTGTCACACTGACAGGAGAGAGAAAGTTCTTTACCAAGAAGCTTAGAATAAACTTCTTCTAAAGTCTTTGGTTTTTACTTTGTTATGCACTCGACTTTTTCCTTCAAAAGGCTAGAATCTAAAATCTAAAATATCGGGAGGGCCAAATATGTTGAATTGTTTTGCATGTCAATCATAGTGAAGCACTTCATTTCCCAAACTTCCGTTTGGCGTTGCTACATTTTTAGCGTCAAAATGGCTGCCGAAATTTTGTGGCAAGACAGAGATGTTAAATTTGATGTTGCTCCAAGGTATTGTGCCCGAAATGCTATCATAACTTCGTGCATTTCCCTCCTCATACTACTCCTGCTTGCAAACGGAAAAGCTGTTTAGTGTCGCAGAACCAAACTATATACTTAGACTTAGATCTAGATCTGACTGAACTGCCATTGCCTGCCATTCCATTATTATTATTATTATTACTATTATTATTACTACTATAACTATAATTACTATTATTTATTCGTACTATATTACTGACTGTGACATCCCCTTTGCCTTTCCCTTCCTCTATCTTCTACCACCTATGTGCCATCATTAGAAGTAAAGCATACTGGCGAAGACTGACAGGTGGAATGATTGATGGCTATGAGCTCAAACCCCTACTCATACTACTACAACAAACATGACTACATGCTTTTTTTAATAGAGTAGTATTATTAAATTATAATAACAATAACAATAGCACTGACAGCCAGGCCACACTTTGCTTTGACTATTTTGAGCTTCACCTTCAAGCAGCAACAGAGACACAAAGTCACAATAGCAATACAAAGTGGAAAAGGGTCATTTTAAAACGTTAAAACGACATTGCCGACAGAACCTCAGAAGAACTTCTTTTCAGAGAGAATTACCAACAATCATAATTGTCTATCGTACAATGTAGTATTTACGTGGTGGGCTCATCACCTGCCCGTTAAATATTCCTGATGCAGAGTCTTTCTAGCCATGAGTGAATGGTGTAGTCCTCATTGACATTTTTGGATTTACTTCCATTTGCCATTTGCACTCTTCAGAGCTTGACACATTGCTTTTTGAGGGATAAAGGGGACTCTATAAACAACAACATAATGTAGTATTTATATTTACAATTTACAGATAAAAGTTTTAAGAGGAGACAATTTATTTTGGGAAAGTCGGGAAAGTAATCCATACCTTTCAGCCCCATGTGCCACTGTTAGATTTATAGAGCATTGATCACAGGAAAATAGGAACAGTGCACTGTCCAAAAAGGCCCATTATAATATTGTCAATGACAATGTTCAAGTTAAAGATCTTTCTATTTTTTCTTCTTATTCTTTCTCTTTTTTAATGATTCTCTTTTTGCATTCTCTTGCCAATGTTTGTTTGTTATCTGTTCCCTTGAAAACTGTGATTAAACAGTGTAGGGACCAACTCAGTGTCTGGCCGAGGACATTGTGCAAGGCACAGACCAAGGTAAAGCATATCCAGGTTAAATGCAAGTATGTGCTCCACTAGTACACATGGCCTGATACAGAGCTATAAAATCTATGGGTCAAGATTTTTAAGGCAAGCAGGGGGTCAGCCCACTGTGCCAATAAACCATGCCAATGTACTTGTAGTAATTATATTACAACAGTTTTAAACAAGGCTTTACTTGAAATAAAAGTAAAACAGATTGTGGGTACAAGACAGAAAACAGGATTTTGTTTCAGTAACCGTACACTCTTTCATCTCTTATTATAGCCAATTGAACCAACGTACAGGAGAAAAGCTTATTGACAAGCTAGATGCTGTGGAAGATACAAAAGGAAACAATGGAGACAGAGGTAAAAGAAATATATCCTATATATTGCAAATTTTTCACAAATGTTTTAGCTTGACTTGACTGTATTTAAGATTTTTTCCAATTGTCACTTTCCCTTGTATTATAGCTTTGTTTTTGTTCTTTCTCATGAGTTCTTTTGTAACTGTACACAACATTAGAATTAAAATGAAGGAAAAATTGACATTTTATCTCCTTTTTTGTTGTAAACTATCTGTCTGTCTGTTTTAAAAATGAGAGAGGGAAATGTTTTTCATGACGCTTGAACTTGAATGATTTGAATCCATGCTCACCAGGGTATTGATACTAAGACCAATCATCAGTTGACAATCAGCAATAAATGGACATTCTTAAACTCTCACAGGTTTCTCTCCTTAGTAAGGGAGACACTATGTATCTGTATCAGTATCATTTAATCAAATAATGCAATTAAGGCATATATGATTGATGGGTGGATGTATGTATTTGGTGAATATGTGTATATATATATAAATAGAGAAGGATGCTACATGCACTGGAGACACAACTTGGAGCACTCAAGGGATGAAACGGTTACTATATTGTCTTTCAGCTTATTCCATTCATATGGTTTGGACAAAACATTTTTTGGATATATAATGCAATGTCGCCCACTGCTTTTGGCATTTTAAACTATATGTGATATTCTTAAAATTGGTAGCCTTGTAGATTACTTGCTTATCAAAGTTCAATTCAGTGAGTTGAGATACATTTTTGGATTGCTTAATTCGGTTAATTTCTTTGACCAAACTTTAATACTAACTCTATTCTTGTAACTTTTGCTTAATATCTATGATTTTTATTGCTTTTTCCTTTTCTTGAATAGGCTGCCTCAAAGTGACAAATCTGAGAATCATATGGCACTCTATTGAAATGCCCAGGGCAAATCTTTGTGAGTTATGAATGTGAATTTTAAAAAACAAAATCAATTGCTTGATTTTACATTGTTATTCATAACAACTGATTTATATGCGTATACATATCTATTTACGTTTCCATGGTATGTTATGTGCCTTTCCAATTAAATGTTTAATTTGTATTAATATGAAAATGACATACCAGAATTTTCTATGTCTGTATATGATGCAAATTCAGAAGATAGCACAATATACCAATTCAAAATTCCTGCCAAATCGGTCATATCCCTTTATATGTAGTTTCTTTTGCTTCATGGAGGACTACTGCTAATGCTTTGTGGTGATTTACTACATTTTACTTAACTAACCCCTATATTGTGAAAGGAAACATCAGATTGACATATTTTACTCTCTTTCATTTTCTAGCCATTGGTTTTAACTGTGTTATTGGAATATCAACAAGAACAGCTGTTTCAGTAAGTATGATTCCCTAATGAAGAAGAATGACACTTGGTATTGCTGATGATGTAAATGTATTTAATCTAAACTGGATTTTGAATAACAGAGGGTGTTTTGGGTTTTGGCCCATAGAATGTCCAGCTCTGTGCTCAACTGCTTTGGAGACCAGAGTGTGCTTGTGCTCATATTTAGACCTTTTTTTGGGTATGCCTTTGAGTGTTTTGTGCATCATCTACAGATGGGACCAGGCCCAACACAACTTGTGGACTAGGATAGCGAAATGAAAGAATCAACTTTTGTTTAACTTTTATTAGAACATGGGTAATGTAACTCACAGGTCATGATTTGATATCTCATAGAAATAATATCCTTTGTTTCAGAAACTGAGGGGTACAGTTGAAGCTTTATACATACTTTGCAAATGCAATTCCACAAGATTTGAGTTCATCTTTACAAATTTGGTATGTTTTATGATTTTTACTGATGTCTATTTCTTTTTAACCGAAGGTTACATCCATCATTGAAAGAAATTATAACCCAATCTTGCAATAAACTTTGTGAAACAACTTAATTTTTCTTCGTTGTTGTAGAACAGCCAGGAGTCTCGTTTTTACATGTATGTAATCGCTGATTTTAATTTGATAGTACACTTTTAATTACTATTGAAACTGCTGTACTAACTAATGATTGATACCATCAGAGCTATTAAACATAGCTTATAAAGTGGTATAATTATTAAAAGATTCTTGTTATGATTTTTTAATGCCATTCACCTTTTAAATATTTTCAGGTGCCTGGAAGCCCTAGATTGTTTACATCTATAATTTCAGTTCACAGGTAACAGCAATTTAACTTCTGTATCTGTGTTTGTAAATTAAGTAAAATGTGACATTGATTTAATTGCAATATTATATCTGTAAAATATTGGGGGATTTTGTTGGGGGCATCGATGGCCGAGCATTGAGCATGACTCGACTGTTGTGTTGACAAGCCACGTCTATCGTGGCCAGTGAATAGACGGGTGACCGCCTAGGTTCTAAACCTGTCAGCGACAGATGATATATACATAATGAAATGTATTGGCTCACTGGCACTTGTGTCCTTAGGTAAGACACTTTGCCCTGCTTACCTCGTCCTACCGCAGACGGACGTTAAATTCGGAGGTCCCCTTGGTTGTAAGCAGCGTTTGTCCATGTCTAAAAATTGTATTCGCGCCTAACAGGCAGCGTGTGGCATAATAAGTGTTGAGCGTTCCGTTGCTTACCCGGGGTAAGTGTGCTACTGTAAAGCGCTTAGAGCATGGTGATGATCGTGGTTAAGCGCTATATAAATGCCATTTATTATTTTTATTATTATTATTATTATTATTATTATTATTATTATTAATGTGACCTCAGATGAGTCTATTTGTTTTGACATCATTTACAGTGTCTGTTTTTGTTTTGCTTTGTGATCCCAGTACCTCTATACCACAATACAGTGTGTGGTTCAACTCCACACCTGGCCTCAGATAGTGTTCAGGCATAAAGCACCAGCATGCAATAGGCATCCCTGACTAACACGCGTGGCTGAACACAGACTTGGAAAATCTTTGGATAAGCAGAGGATCAGCCCACTGTAATACCTTTTGTAGGACATGAACAACAATCAGTGTTGTTCAGATGAACAGCAAGCACATTTTCTCACTTTGTTTATCCCACTGGGGGAATATTGTTCATGTCTGCCTTGTTAATCATTGTAATTGATTTTTAGATATCTGCCAATCCTTTCTCTTTCATCTCACTTTCTACACTTCCTGACATAACAACACTTTATCAATGATTGAATTAAGGCCTGTAGAATTACTACTTATTGTAAAGAGTCTTTCCCGATTTTCCAGAGCTTATGAGACTTCAAAACTGTACAGAGACCTGAAACTAAGGGGTGCTCTAATCAAAGACAAGCAAGTGCGGCTCTTACCACAAGAAGAGGTTTATGATAAAGTAAATGGAGTATGGAATCTCTCAAGTGATCAGGTAGATGGTCATCATAATATTACATGTTAAAGCTTCATTGGAATTAAGATTATAATGAGAAATATGTGATGAGTTCCGCAACAAGAGTTGTGTGTTTATATTTCTCTGTCCATTTATTGACTAATCTTCACTGCCAATGATATGGGAATGAATGAAATAAAGGATGATAATATAACTCTCTTTTTTGTATAGATGTATATGTACAATAATTGAGATCATGTTCATGGTTTGCCCAATTGCATTTTTATTCAATAACTTTGGCTAGTGGGAGCAAACATAATATGACACATTTTGTGGCAAAGTCTTTTCTGTGTAGAAATTTGTCGTTGAACTTATTTTCTTCTTCTGAAATCAAAAGATTCTTAGTCACTACCTTAGTTTTAATTCATTTTCAATGTTTATCTTTTGATTTATCATTGACACCCTTTTTCTCTTCTGATTTCTCTATATTCTAACTTTTGTGATTTCAGGGAAACCTGGGAACTTTTTACATAACAAATGTGCGTCTTATGTGGCACGCAAATATTAATGAGTCCTTCAATGTTAGCATCCCTTTTATTCAAATGGTGAGTAAATATTCAACATCAAGTATATTTTTTATAATCAGTTTATAATATTTTAGATTTGATATAGAAAAACATTTGTTAATGACTGGGTATTGATGCAATATTTGAAAAAAAGAGATTAATTAATTGAAAAAGGATTCTACAAAGTAACAAGCATATATCCATAATATGTTTTAGAATTAATATTTGTTTTCGGATTCTTTCAGAAAACAGTGAAAGTGAGAGATTCCAAATTTGGCATTGCCTTGGTGGTAGAAACATCACCTGTGGTATGTAGAAACAATACAATGCTATGAATGCTACGTCCATCTTTAATTAGATAGCCTACTCTTGAAAATGTTTCGTCAGAAAATTGCTGAGCAGAATTTTGTTTGCCAGCCCCATTGAGTTTATTCCTACCAATGGGGATGATTGCTGAAAATGATTTGTGCTGTCCCAAACATTTGGGATAAACTGTTTCCCAGTATATGACATTTCACTGCATTGAATTTCTATTTGTTTAACTTCAGGATACCTCATCAATTTGCCATTACATGGTGGGTACAATGTAGTGTGCACTTGCCGCCAGTGATTTTCTTCCCTCTAGAATGAGTTTTAGAATATTAACAGTGATAGGCAGTTGAGTTTATTTTGTCATCCTGAAACTCAGATATATGCCATCAGTTTACTCCAAAGCCTGCTCCTTTGGATATCAAATGAAGTGAACAAGTGATATGAATGTCTTTTGACCTTTGTATTTCTATTTCTTACTCTTTATAGGAGAAGTTATTTTATTTATTTTCTCACACAATTTGATCTTGCTATTCGGGAAGTGCTGAAAATTTGATGACCTTGTACTTTCAATTTTGATACCCTTTAGATCAGTAAATTCTTATGTCATTTGTCAGTGGCATTTGATTGCCTTATTTCCCAAATTAGTTGACTGGTGGATTTTTCAAACTGACTGATTTCCACTAGTGGAGAATGTTTTAACAAGGATATTGATAAGTTGTGTCTGTATTTCTAAGGGGGAGGGGCACAATATATCCTTAATGTAGTAGCTTTCTTCCATGGGTTCATCCTCCTTTCAAATAGGCTGTTTTGCAGTTAGTCTCAGAAAAATTAGTCATTTCCAATTTTTCTATTCATGTTTACTGTTTCCAAATCTATTATTTTTTGCTTAAAATTCAAAGGGCAAAACAGGGGTGGAGACTATCATAGCTAATTCAAAAGGATCTAAGGATAAAAATATAAAATATTTTTACTTTAGCTATTATTGAATATTATTTTTTTTTAAAAATATTTTTGAAATCTTATTTCCACATCTTTATCATAACATGCTTCTTTCCAGAGTGGAGGCTATGTTTTGGGTTTTCGTATTGATCCAATTGAAAAGCTACAAGCCACAGCAAAGATGATTCAGAATCTGCACAAGGTGTATAGCGCTTGCCCCATATTTGGTGTCGAGTTTGATGTGGATGACAGGGTACGATTATATTTTCAAAGTAATTAGATGTCCCTCTACTGTGTTATAAAATGGTTCTGTACATAGTGTTGGTAAATCCATAATTATACAGTTTTTTCCTACTGTGGCTTAGATGCGAGGATGACTGTGTAGCGGTAAAGCGAGGTTTGAGTGTAGTTTCAATGTGTTCTGAATGCCTACTTACCATAATGTATGCCTGGGTTTGGAGAAGTGCCTAGTTTCTTTTCTTCATATTCAGTTAATATAGATAATGCATTCATGTTTTCTTAATTGATCCAGCCTCAGTCTATGGAAGACCTCACGCATGTCCCGATCCAGGATGATATTGAAGTTGAATACGACAGCCAGACGGATGCTTTTGCAGTGAGTGTTCCTGTTGATGTTGTTGTTGTTGTTCTTCTTCTTTTTCTTCTTCTTTTTCTTTCTTCTTCTTCTTCTTCTTCTACTTCTTTCTTCTTCTTCTTCTTTGTTGTTCTTCTTCTTCTTTCTTCTTCTTTCTTCTTCTTCTTCTTCTTTCTTCTTCTTCTTCTTCTTCTTCTTCTTCTTCTTCTTCTTCTTCTTCTTTTTCTTTTTCTTCTTCTTGATGCAAAAAAAGAATTAAGGGTCTCAAACCCTGCCAGCATACAGTCAAGAAAGCATACTGTTTTTCTGAATGTAGAATATCTGGTTATCATCTGGCTCCACTGACTGAGATTAGGATATATTTTTTACCTGTCACCTAACTCGAACAGAAAAATGGCTGACGAAAGCAGTAATCAAAACTAAGGGTGGCAGAGTAACTGAAGTAAAATGCCAATCTGCTTTTGTCGGCAAGGTGGCTGGTCCCATTGCAGGCATGGTTTTGATTCCCGCTTTCAGTATGAATGAATGAGTAAATGAATGAATAGCATTTTATATGAATAGCGTTTTATGTATAATGCTTATCCACAATCATCACCATGCTCTAAGCGCTTTACAGATAACAGTTGCACAATTATAACACAATATTTGAAAATGAGACACTAGGAATACATTTTAAAACAAAATATAAAAACAAATATGAGCACAAAATATAAGAACATCTCTTTCTTCTATCTTTCAGGCTTACTTTGCAGATGGGAACAAGGAGTCAGACAGAGAGCCTGTATTTTCAGAAGAGATTGGTTTAGCAATTGAAAAGTTAAAGGATGGCATCACCATGTCTGGCTTGTGGGAAGTGATTGCCACTTGATCTTCCTTGCTTCTATTTTTGTTGTTGTTGTTGTTGTTGTTATTTTGGTGTTTACTTGCAGTGTTGGGTCTACTTAATCATTGATCACAATGTGTTTGGTCTTTTGTCCCTAAGATGGTTAAGTTAGAAGATATACTTTGGCCTATTTTACAAAAGTTATCATTTATACTTTGGCCAATTATGCGGAAGTTAGAATTTATGTTACCATAAGAATATAGATTTCTTTCTATGTGCATTCTACTGAATTTGTTTTTTATTACATTAAGAGTAAGAGCCAAAAATAATTCTCAGTAAATTTTAACCCAATCAGCTTGATAAATCTGTTTTGATAATTCAGAAAAAGGCTGATGTTTACAGGGTGGGGTTGTTAGACCTATAAGATGAAAATTAATGTTTTAGTTAAAGTGGGGTTTTTTCTGTGTTTGAATTGGGTCTCCAATGTAATAATTCATGGAGGAATTCAAATTGCATATCATATTTATTTTTTACTGTATATATAGAGAACAAATAATCAATAATGTGATACAGAGCTTGGGTGAGTGTGTGTGTATGTGGGGGGAGAGAGATAGAGAGAGAGAGAGAGAGAGAGAGAGAGAGAGAGAGAGAGAGAGAGAGAGAGAGAGAGAGAGA
>JARFNW010126396.1:0-12050 GCA_031763155.1 Dirona albolineata | reverse complement strand
GCGAAATTAAAAAGATTGAATAACCCAAAACAAAAAACCAAAAAAAAACAAACACAGAACAAAAATAAATTGCAATAAAAACAATGATTATATATATATATTATAATATAATGAATGCAAAACAAGTAAAGAAAAATAATGGCTCTTTTCTGTATGTTTTATATTCTATTATAATAGTATATTACATTTTGATGGATTAGAGCAAAATCAAGCAAGCAATATAAAGCAGTGGAGAGGTTAACATAGAGAAGGTATGAACCAGCGTATCCATTCTCTTTAAGGAAACGTTACCTGCACATTTCCTTATCAAGGCTGTCACGAAATCATACATTTATTTATATAACTAAATTCATATTTAAAAAAATAATTTATCTCTAGAGTACTAGAGCCTGTCTTCGGGGGCCTATTGAAACCATAATGGCAACGCATGCTTCACAAACATCATGAGCAATTTCTTGGTGGCTATGTCACCATGATGACTCCACAATGGTAATAATACCCTCCAAATGCCAACAAGGACAAACACAAACATCCACTAATCACATGACTAGAAAGAAGACTGCATCAGTAGTAATTTATGATCATCAGCCCATCGCGTCCAAACACCGTTACCAGCAAATTGAACAACAATGTAACATGAAGTCCATTTGTTTTTTCAGATATAAACCCTTTGCAGTTGCTGTTATTATCCTAGTCGCCATGTTGCAGGACAACTGGAGGCCGACACCAGGGCCATCTCCATTATAAATTCATTTAACACTGGGCACAAATCAAACAATAAGATTAATTTTCTTGCAGGATACAAAACAGGTATGGGGGAAAAAAAATCACTATTGATTCATGTACGTTTACAACTGTGTCTTTTTAAAAACTTTTACAAGGTGTAAATAAAGAGGAAGACCATTTTATATCAAGTCAAGCACATTACAGTAAATATGTAATAATATATAATAATAAATCAAGATAATATCATAGTCAAAATCAAGCTGATGAAAAAATTGGGCATTCAAATTCAAGCAAAAAAACCGAAGGGATACATATTACATATATATATATTATATCCATATGGATACAATATCTGGTATGTTAGTGTGCCGTCATGTTAATAATAATAATAATAATAATAATAATAATAATAAACATTTATATAGCGCCTAAATCCTTCTAATGATGCACAGAGGCGCTTAACACTTCTAGTTACATTAAAACGTACAAATTAATAAGGGCACATAACATTATACACTTAATTACAAATAGGAGGAGCGAAACAGTTCAGTCTTCAAAGATTTCTTAAAAGAATGAAGGGTCTTACATTGTCTTGTTTCTTTGGACAGAGAGTTCCAGACAGCAGGGGCAGAGTGGTTAAAAGCACGATCTAAACATTTAGATTTTGAAATTTTCTGCTTTTAAAAACAAGGACTAAGAAGACCTAAGAGTTCGCCTAGGGTTATAGACCTATCAAACATTTTAGATAATCAGGAGCTGAGCCATGGATACATTTAAAAGCAATACAAGCTATTTTCAAAACAATCCTTTTTCCAAACGGGAAGCCAGTGGAGAGACTGCAAGACTGCAAAATGTTACCCACACAGACAGATGGGTTGCTCAGTCTGACAAACCAAATTGTTCAGCGGATCCATAAATATTTTACAGTAGCAGTAGTAGTAGCAGTTAGTGTATGAATACTAATTAGGATTACAGAGGTGTCCAAGCTTTGAGCTGAGACAGGCAAGTTGCAAGCAAAAGTGAGATATAAAATTATTAATATATATATAGGAAAGGTTTGTTCGACTTCTAAAAGCATTTATTATATTTTATAGATACCATAATAATTCACTTCAGAAATATGAGATGTAATAATTATATTGAAGATTTCACACTTTTTGTTTTAAATTGTTCTTCAGCAAACTTAGAACAGCTCTTATATATATTATATTCTTTGATATTAACACAATAATAATTTCAAAGAAAAAAAAGTCAACTAAAATTCAAAAGTGCAAGTTCTATAATGATATCTACTTCCCATATTCCGGCATCTGTCGCTTAAATTAAATCATTTGTAGAAATAAAGGACGGAGTCATTTCGGCAAACAGATCTTAATTGATAATTAAAATTAACACCCCCCTCCCCCTTTAATCAAGCACCCATTCTTTTTATGCTCTTCAAACTTTCTTAATCTACAACTAGATCTAAGTCAGCTTACAAAGTAATGAGTCAAACAGTGAATAGTTTTCGAAGACAAGACACAATATGCAGGGAAACCAGAAATCAACATGTAGGAGGGGATGGAATCTACGGCAAAGTGTGAGCAACACAAATAATAATATGAATAGAAAAGTCACCAATTAACCACTGACTGTTACAGGATATATTATTATATCTGTTTGTTTGTTTTTCATCAAGTCCCCTATATACCGCAAAAAAAAAAAAGCAGTGTAGGGGCCAGCCATATGTCAAGCTCTGAAGGGTGCAAATGACAAATATGTGGAAGTACATAAATCCAAATGTCAATGAGTAATTACACCACTTTTCACCTAACACATGGCTAGAGAGACTCTGCATCAGGAATTAGAGGCGAGCAGGTGATGAGCCCACTGCATAATATTATTATATCTTATATATCTAAAAAATGGTAATGTGAATAAAATTATTCTAAAATGCTCACAAACAGAATTGGTGTCTTTATGATCTTAGCAATCATGTACAAGGCGTCAATTTGCTTTGGGTTTTTCTCAAGGGCTGGGCGCAAGTTTTTAATCAGGCACATATATGGTTAGACAAGAGCTCGTTAAAATATATATACAAAAGCAGAAAAAGATAAAATCAAGGCTAAGCAATACAGAATAATGAATATATTATTAATCATGTGAAATGACAGATTCAAACATGTTATAATAGAAACAAATTTGACCCTGTTCACACCCACCAAAGGGAAAGGGAAATAGAGAGACACACACAGAAACATTGAAACGAAACTATCTTGTCTTTTCTTTCCTTACTTAGAACCTGCATTACAGAGATTTTCTACAGTTAATACTCATTTAATCTAACTGATTACTCTGGTCGTCTATATTCATATGAGGATACAAACAAGAATTCATAATTAAAGACCTTAATATTTTCGCAGCAAAATCAGGTAAGTATGCCATTAAAAATCTTGAAAGTACATGAAGAGCTGACACAAATTTGACATAACAAGGTGTAATGAAACAAATATTTTTTCTCACAACAAATCAATAAAAATCCATGATGAAACGAAACGGGTTAAGCGTGTGGGGTAATATATGAAAGCTTTCCGCGCTGAGAGATAAATCAATCATAAAAGAATATACAGTAATACCAAATGCACACAATACAATTACTTTTATATTAGAATTTTGTTTAAAACCTACATTACTTATCATAATAATTGAATCGGCTGTCAATAGGATAGGCATGCAATGAGGAAGTCTCTCTATTTGTTGGAATAATAATGGAAGTGAAAGTGAGTCAGGGAGGGATGCAGGATTTGCTAAGGAAACGACATGTAATATTATGACTTGTTTTCATGCCAAAAATGTGGAAGAGAAAAATAATAATCAAAGAAAACGAATTCAATGCAATTTAAATATATATATATATATATATATATACATGTAAGAGTAAGTTTTTAAAAATCAATTTTGGCAACAGATAACATTGAGAATTTACAACAAAACAAGAAGGGAAAGTAAATGATAATCTTTTCTTTTTCCATTAAGAACGCTATTGTTACTGATTAAATTCCAGTGAGGTATGACCGTCGCAAATGAAAATAATCAAATCAAAAAATATCTCGGTGAAATGATTTCTTAATGAGAACCCCCTTTGGGAAGTTCAAAAATAAATAAAATTGCCAAACACAGCTATTTTCAGATCTTAACAAACCAAACGGAAGGTATATCTAACACATTGAAAACAAAAACACAAATTGCTATTCCTAATCTTGGTAAAAATAGAAAACGACAGCAAGTTACAATCTTGAGTGTGAACAAATAAGCGAGGAAAAGAGGAAACATGAACTTGAAAAGGAAAGACAAAGTGGGTTTCGGCATAGAGGGAATCGGAGATATCAATTCAGTGTATAGTACCATAAATTGTAGTGAACTGTTACTGTTAGGATCAATTGTTAGTTACCCTCCCTGTATTTCAGTAAATTTTACTGAAAAGTGATTGACACCTTCAATTTTAATGATATATATTATATATACAAATATATAATAAATATCAGTAAAACTACTGAAAATTGGCATCTCCATGAAATGAAACGATGAGAAAAATGAAATGAAACAACAAGGGACATGATTAGGGAAAGTGATGTGGAGTGCAGTAGTGGAGTGAGGTCATACGAAGCTACCTACCATTTCCTAAGTGTTGTCCCAAAAAGGAAGGCATGCCTTGTCCTTGAGAGGGGAAACAGAACAAAGACTCAGACTTAATTTAATACACACAGGATGTGGTGATGAGGGACGGGACAGAGAGGGAGATATGGAGATGGGAAAGGGGGGTGGGGGGGAGAGACAGAGGGTAGGAAAGGGCGTTGATGAAGGAAGTTCAGAGTAAGGGTTCACGGTTCATAGTAAATGGGAGGTGGGGCGGGGGGGGTGAGCAAAAACGAAATCAGATAAAAATTCAGAAAGTTGATGGACGGGTGTATGGACAGTGAAGGAGAGAAATGGAAGGAAAAGACAAAACTGAGGTGATATTCTTTTGTCAGAAAAGAAATATATTATTATTGTAGTAATATCATCTCAACAATGTATGCGTGTATACTGTATGTACTGTAGTGCTGGGAAATAGTAAGACAACAGTGTTGAGCTGAAAGCATGAGAATTAGAAGGATGACCTGCAGGAATCAAGACTGACATGAAAGGGGTCATGTGGAAAGATGATGACAAAGGTAGAACCGCTGGATATATAGATAGAAACATAGATTTTCCTGATCCACACTAAGACGAATTGTAATTGAAAGATGAAGAGAGTGACGAGAGAGAAATATAATATAAGGTTAAGAAATTACAAAACCAAACAGTGAAAACAAGACAGATCCAGAAGAGTATCGCCAGGCAGTCTGTTCAAAACTGAAAGTAAGTCATGTAGAAAGAGCAAAAGCGTCAACAAACATTGACAATCCATGCCTCGGCATCTAGTCCCATGACACTATCTATGTATACAAAATATATAATAATATATGGACTTTTTTGTGTTGTTTTTTTTTTTATGAGCTATAAAAAAAATTCACATTAAGCAGCTTAGTAGAACCTGTTATAATGATAGCAATAGCAACATTGACTTTTAAGCTGTATTGCGAGGCATGAAAGTAATCTGATTGATTCATCTCTTTTCAAATCTCACGTCCCCATACTGCTGAGACATTTCAGATAAAACTGAGGCTGTCAGTTCATAAACAAATATATATTTAATATATTATAATATCAATGTGACAAATTCATGAGATTCAAAGCATAAAGCAAGAGTTGTTAGAGAAAGACTTGAAAAGTTGGGAGTTAAATAGCAGTTGTCACATAAAAAAGTAGCAATTTGTCAGTTTGTAACATTAATGATGATTCAAGAAAGAGCAAAATTCTTCACATTAGAACAATTCAAACAACAGTTTTAACATTGTCAATACGATCGAAGAAGAAAGCTTAATAAAATTTCAACTAGGTCAACCTGGGTTACATATAACAGGTTCCTGTCCGTCCCAGCCCGACATTAGTTCTGAGACAGAACTGAAATATCATACACGCTTTACTATTATATTAATTACTAAGGACGTTGTAAACAAAACCAACACAATACTGAACGGAAATATAATATAATACCAAGCAGCTACAGATCAGCATTGAGTAAAAGCTGACCGTACAGATGTATCATAATGTGTGAAATCTACTTCAATATCATCCATGACCCAGAATGCAAGCTGTAGATAAAATACCACCACATCCTCCTCGATAAGAATAATAAATATTGCATTCTATTTGATTCCACATGAAAACATTGTTGACTTTACTTCAAGAAAAGACAAAAAACTAAAATTACCATAACTACCTCGCAAACTGGGGAAGCCAGTTATGTTTTTATCTTTATGGACCCGACCAATTTGAAAAAATACAAACAAATCAGTAGGAGTAAAGAGAGATATTTGATCTAAATGACAAAAATTACTATGTTAGATAATCATTATATATAAATACGCACAATATTGAATTAAAAAAACCCTCCCCAATATATAGTAATCACCAGATTTTTTCATTAAAGTATATAGTCAAATTCTAGAATTTTCATCATTATTACTACCATTATTATTGCTATTTACCAATAGCATCATTGTCGTCATCAAAAACACCACAATCATAATACTATTATTACCATTAATTAAGTTTTAGTTCAGATTAAGAGGGAGACTGATCTTGCAGTCGCACTTTCACTTTCAAATTAATTTACTGGTCTCTTTCTCCAATCAAATATGCTAAGAGTAAGAGTACCGTTATCACAAAAATGCACTTCCTTCAAATAAAACACTCACACACTCACTTCACACACACAAACGGCAACAAACATCATGTGGTACTTACTAAGTAAATTTACAAAATGCACAACGCAATTAACGCAACGGACACACATGAATAGAAGAACAATAACAAAATGCAATCACTGCCAACCAAACCCACGATGACACTTGTGTAAGAGGTGGTGCATGTTTACCTGAAGGCGGCTGACCATAGCCTGGACCTGAAACAAGGGGGATAGAAAAATTAAAATTCCAATAGATGCAGGAAATTGCATTCACATGAAAGACAGGCTTACTAAAAGATTGTAATATTCAGCGCGGCTTTCAGAGCCTCTATTATAAACAGCAAAGACATCATTCTTATAATCTACATTAAAAAAGCAACCCATGAGGCACTTGCTTTTGATTTTGATCACAATGAATGATGACAAAAGATTTATCATTTAATAATATATATATACTCCTCTACATAAGCTTCTTGTATGTTGCAAATTTCATTTTTGATTCTTATTTAATGACTCATTGGATTTATTTACTTTTTGATAGCTTCTTTTTTATTCATGATGTCTGTTCAAAGAATTTCACCACGGAGATGAAATCAATTTAATTTATCTCTTGGTAGTGTCAATTGGGACAGAGTCGCGTGGTCACAATTGACAATAACACAGGCAAGCGTCAATCGGTAATAAGCCCTCCCCCCCCTATTGTTGATAATCTGTTAAGTGGGGACCGACAATTGTAACAGAGTAAACTTCCAATTGTCAGGAACCATGTGCCAGTTACTAGCAGTTTACCAATTGTAACAGAGTCAGAGCGGATCATGTTTACCGATTGTAACAGAGTGGCTAAAACTCTGTGGTAATTGTATTAAGTAATTTCCGTTTTTGACAATCTGTTAATTGGGGACGGGCAATTGAAACCGAGTAAGCTTCCAATTGTCAGAGAGTGAATCATGTGCCAGTTACTAGCAGTTTACCAATTGTAATCAAGTGGCTAAAACTCTGCGCTATTAGTTCACAATTGACAGGGAGTGAATGTTTTGATGTTCACCATTGTAACAGAGAAGCTAAATATCTCTGTGGTATTAAGCATTATTTTTAGAACTGCTTGTACTTGTTTGTCCATCTGAAACATCAGACAACTTTTACCGAAATCATAACACACCAATTGTTGTGAACATTTTATTCAGCACTGATGACATCAGCAAAAAAAGTTCATCACACACACACATGTAATTGTAATGTTTAGAATATTTTAAAAACAAAGGTTATCAATATTTTCATTTAAAATTAAAATCATACCCGATGCCGATGTCATGGAATAATTCCACAGAGCATGTTAACCAAACTTGGTAGAAAATAAAGTAAAGAAAAAGACTTTAGTCAAAGTAAAAGCAAAAGTAAAGGCTTCAGAAAATGTTTGGATTAACGAACACACAAGAAGTAAAAGTCAAAAAGCAACTTAGCGTACTAACTTAGAGTTAGAGTAGAGAACTAGATGTCTAGTCTAGCTCCTAACTAGAGTTTGAGTTCTATTAGAAGAGTAGAGTCTAGTACTAGTAGTAGTAGTAGACCAGATGCAGCAAGACAAACAACAGTAACTAGTAACAGTAACAGTAGTAACACTACAGCCACAGCAGACAAATATATAATAATAACTTTTCAACTTAACAAAGTACTAAGTCAACAAACAATTTAATAACAAGTATAATTATTAGGGTACAATTTACAATCACATTCTCATTCACACATAGTCATAGTAATAGTATAGTCATAGCCTCAGGTAAAAATTGTCCTGTCTCTCACGTTGTAGCTGCGTAGTTGTTGTTGTTGTAGTTGTAATTGTAGGTGTAGTAGTAGTGTAAGGGTAGACGTCTAGCTACTAGTTGTAGTTGTACTACTTAGTTGTAGTTGTAGCCAGTCTGGGGACTGACTGACAATGACAAGTATTTTGAAGTATCAAGAAGGTGAATTAAAATCTCTAAAAAGAAACTAAACTTAACACCATCATTCATCATCATGGCCATGATATTGATGTGTCCCAGCCACAATTCATCAATATGATTATGATGAGTGGAGTATGAGTATGAGCATGAGTTTGAGTATGATGAGTGACAACCAAGATTTATCAAGATCAAAAGTACAAAGTACAAAGTAGATCAGATTATTCTGGACTAAATAATAAACACTCACTGATCACTGACTAAGAATCAAGAACCTCCCAACTTTCTAATTCTAATTCTAATTTCGGATAGACGTCTATATCCGATAATGAATCATGTTTGTTCACAACCACACATCGTTCCAGTTCATTGTCATTGTCATTGTTTGATTTTAGATTGCTCGTGATGTCATCACAACCACGACTGATTCATAGGAAACAAGATTGACTATGTGTCTAAATTATATTACCTTGCTGAACTGGAAACATGAAGACTGGTATTGGTATCCGTTTGTTCCTCAGAAACAATTTTAGAATAAAATTGTTTTTTTCGCTCTACCGCTAACCAAAAACATTCATGGCGGTTCCCCAGTAAAAGAGATCTACGAAAGAGTACTCGAGTTGTACGCAAGTACTCGATTAGTTGGTGGCACGAGCATTCTCTCCATTCATTCTCTCCAGTAGTTTTGTATTAAGTGTAAATATGGAGAATGTAAATTAGCTTCAATGATTGACAATTCATTACGGCGACGTTTCGACCACAGTCCTTTGTCATGCGACAGTTAACAAGGCTCGTGTAGTTCGATGATGTCACAGCAGGTACTCGTACTGAAAAAGGTACTACTCGCTCATATTTATTCCATTCCGAGGCTTGGGCCTACCAACAAAACTCTAATTTTTACTAAAGCCTAGTATTTTACCGTAAATAACCTATTATTAGACTGAGTACGCCAACACAAAGATGAGGAAGTTGGTGGAATACAAAGGCGTTACGTTTAGTGGTAAGGAGGGGGATTAGACACCAAAAACACTCGAATCGTGCATTTTGGAATGAAAGCATGAAACTTGCACATATCATAAAGCAAGGCAAGGGCTACAGGGAACCACTCTGTAGCATTCATCAATATTATCTACGTTACAAGCTTTTGAAGTAGTAATATTATCATCCGTTGATATAATATGCTGTTTGCTTTTTAGGAAGGGTGTTTGGTTGCTTGCCCATTGCTTATTTTGATTGTATACTCAATTCATATTGATATTTAAATAGGATTGTTTCCCAAATTCCACAACCGGTGTCGCCATGGTTTTTGTTCCTCCAATTGCTATTGTCTGGACGTTTTTATTGGTCATGGTTATTGCATAACGAAAAATAAAAAGACGAGTTAAGAAACTACCTATCTTATATCATATACACAGCTTTTTTCCCCGCACAATCACAGATTGAAACAATCTCCCCAATAATATAATCATCAGTTTGTCTTTGGAGGCATTTAAAAATGCACTAAATTAAATTAAATGTGTTGTACGATGTCTATATATATGTAATTATAAATGTGTATTTCTGTATGGAACATATTTGCAAGAATGGGCAGACATGCCTTTTGCTTAACGAAAGAAGAAGAAGAAGAAGAAGAAGAAGAAGAAGAAGAAGAAGAAGAAGAAGAAGAAGAAGAAGAGTGATGTAGACTTCTATTTAATAGGTCAAAACCGTTGGATGGGTTTTCCATTTCCCCGAGGTCGTTCTATTGTGAGTAATAAGGACCTTGACAAACAACTTTCCAATGGTGAATAAGAAATCTCATGAGTTGTTTTCGGTACGTCCCGAATAGCAAGGTCAAGTTGCTGGGGAAAACCTTCTCGATCTTGTCCTATTAGGAGGCTCGATATGAAAAAAAATCAAAACGAAAAGAAAAGCACATGAAGCAACGTCACCCTAGTCTGATTTGGAGGGCACGTAATGCCTGAAACGAATGGAACTAACGACTAGGTGAAGCCATATTAAAACAATATTATTGTACAAGATCGAGAAACACGATTTAAAAAAATAATAAACGGGAATATTACATGCAGACATAGTCTTGGCAAAAGAAATGGAGGATAGAGTTCGTGCAATAACACCTAGAGTAAAAAGTCACAGGGATGCTAGCTTTTATGGATGATGGAGATCTGGTTGTACAGGAGGCCCACTATCATATTTGCCATGTTCGTTACCTGCGCAAAGCAGCCACCGAAAATGATGAACAGGCAGTTACATCCGTGTGAATAACGCAAGACAGTTTCACTTTTGACAAAAAGGAAGAGCAACAGTGAGACTTCCCCCAACGTCTGGATCTATGGTGCAACACATGAAGGGGGATGCTTACCCGGCAGGGCATGTGAGGGCCTGGGTATTATCGAATAATGTTCAGCTGCCAACTGCCATCTCCACTGGAAAGGGGTTGGAAAGTGGATGGAGGTGATATAATCGAACCGTTATGGACAGTCTTGCCATAAGTATATCTACAGTATGCAAAGCGTTGATATGATGCTTTTACAAGAAGGCGTGCACGCGAAACCTTTGCAAGTGTTTACGATACAACTTGCCGTGGACAAACTTGTGAAGGTCTGGAGGATGTCTGACGTATATAAAGGCTAACGCTTGGGCCCATGCATATACACCTAGTTCGTCGATAACTACTGATGGGTGGGCATTATAGGGCCGACAATTTAATGAGTTGTGAACATAGGACAAGCAGGTGATTAGCCTATTGTATTCAAATTCCTTTACTGGTGCCATAACTAATACCCTGGCCAGTATAACAATAAATAAGGCACTGTAGCCTTTGAGAAGTTGTATCAACACTTACGTAATATTATAGTTAAAGAAACCTCAAGCATTTTCTATCGGGGATGTGATAAGAAATAAAGTCTCAACTCATAAAAAACGAAACGAAACTATTTGAGTTGATTCCATATGCTTTTTGGTCAATGGAAGGTCTGTTTGGCTGTATAAACTGAAATTATGTATTATGTTTATTGGAGGTAATAAAATATATTTCCTCGGTTATTTCCCTTTAGAATACTAAGGATAAAGAGGGATAAATAAATGCCCCCCCCCCCCCAATCGAATGCATCGTTGTGGTCAGTTGTCACTGTGGTCAGTTCCCTAGCTGGTGTTCTTTGTATCGACCTTGATAAGAATTATACGATTCGTTACACTTTCACTCCTAATTTGCACGAATTCAGGCTTATTCCCCCAAGCTCCAAGCAGGATCGCCCTTGCTTCACATACAGGTGAAAGGGTAGAGGCCTGACGAATTTGGACCGAGGGCCTGTTAGGAGGCCTCGATGTGACAGTGACAGCCCCAGTTGGCATAGTGGGGCATTCCCCTGTCCGTCTGAAGGACCCAATTCAGAGACAATATTATGTAAAAATCAAGTCTACATAGCTTCAGCAGGTCGCCGTAATATTACCGTTGTATCAGAGACAATAATAATAATAATAATAATAATAATAAGTACATTTATAATGCGCCATACGCCCCTCCTTAAAGGAGGGCTCTGGGCGCATAACAATTTAACGATGAAGGCACAAAC
>JARFNW010126385.1:0-12053 GCA_031763155.1 Dirona albolineata | reverse complement strand
TGAATCCATTTGTCATGTGCACCCTTCAGAGCTTGACACATGGCTGGTCCCTACACTGCTTATTGCGGTAATAAAGGAGATTCGATAAACAAACAAACAAATTAATGTGAATATTGCGCACACGGTTCGGGGATTTTTGTAACTTCATTATCGTCATACCGATTGAATAAGCCATAACTGATTGAATACAATTAATGTGCCATTACCAGATACAATCAAAGCGTTCTTTTCAGATCAAGAAGAGCTAACGGGAGCTGCACGACATTGCTGTTAAATTCATTATTTCATTTATTCAGGTTCAAGAACCACTTGTAGCAAACAGCCGGGTTCAATGTAATATACATACATACAGTCATACAGTAAAGTGTTGAAGTACCTACTTGTAGTTGTAGCATTGTGAGTGAGACAAATTTCAAAGGCTTTCTAGTGCTGTGTTAATTTTAACTTTAGGTATGGTCTTCAGTTCTCAATTGACTGCTTTTGTGAGGTCTTGACGTATCCGTATAAATTGTCCGCCGGCAGGATTAATTTTCAAATTGTGTCATGCCTACATGTGACTATATTATGTTGTATCTGACCAGTCGACGTTTTTGGAGATAGGCTGATCCCCTGCTTGTCAAAATGTCCTGGTCTGAAGACTTTCCAGCTCTTTGTTGAGCAATGGTGACGGTCGGGCGTGAGTGTGTTCGCATATATAATGTAAGCTACTTAGTGCTTCTGTCCTGTCCACTGCAAGGATTAGACTTGGCCCTTAAGACTGATTTGCGGTGCAAAGTGGTGTTTGGATAACAAAACAAAGAAAATGTAGCCTATAATTATAATGAACTTAAGCGCAAACATTATCTCGCCTCAGTAAAGTCTAACAAGGAATAGAATACCGCGCCTGACTTTAACAACACGGGTCTCCAGCTTATCTGAAATCACAGAGATAAGTAGCTAGTAATAATAATGACCTGCCGAAACTATGTTGACTTTGGTGAAAATATAGCCCTATGCAAATTATCTCCAATGATTAACAGCACAAGACAGAGATAAGGCTGTGTAAAACGCTGTAAAGTGGGTCTCTATACACATCTAGGTGATCTCACCTTTTTAAGTCCCCACTATGCCTAGCTCCATGCCTAGCCTCTGACAGCGCATAGGCACGCTACATTATGCAGTCAGCCCTATCTCAGAAAGAATCAGAAACTGGTCAAAATGTCAATGTCAAGCTTGTTTTCTATTCAGTGATTAGGCTACCAGGCTCGAGATCCTGCCACAGCTACCGATGTTGAGTCCTTGGGACCTTTACACAACATGTTTTCCACATTTGATTCAGGTGTGAATGAATACCCGGCAACAGGTAGAAAAGGTTACTGTCAGTATCCTAGTAGGATGCGCATTACAAGTTGCTCTACTGTATGCTCTACAGGGAGTTGATAAGGAATGGTAAGGCCTCTGCTGTGGGATATAAAGTTTGTGATCCGTATTATGATACTGACTATAACCAAACCCATTTATATCTTTTAAAAGTTTCTTCTTTTTTACTATTATTATTATACATTCAGTCAAAGCAGTACTTCTACAAATCAATCTACAAGTCTTAAGGAATCAGTTACTTCTGTGTAAAAAAAAATATTATCAAATAAATATGTAATGATCACATGACAACATAATGAATTGAAGTCGAATAGCTTTAGTTAACCATAAAGAATATTTTTCTTTTATTGTTTCCTAAACTGTTTTACATTCAAGCAAAGTACGGTCGACCAATGTAAGAAGTGCCAATGAAGACCTGAACAGCCTAAGTAACTTAATCAATTATTTATTATGTTCACAGAAAATGTCTGTTCTCATTTATCATTATCAACATATTATTATGATTATGGTACATTTCCAAGCAACACAGGCATTATGTTAATATGTATGTATATGACATGGGACAACATGCGAATGTGTGGAGGTAATGAAAGAGAATGGGGAAACCACAAATGAAAATGAAAACAAGATGAAGTGGTACAAGCAGAAGTTGAACTAATACACACAGATTATATGTATTATAATATAATATATATAAAGACATTCATTTGTGCGAGTAGCTGAGGGTCAGTACAAATGACACTAGGTATTATTATTATTATTATTATTATTATTATTTAATGATGGAATAAAGTGGGTTAGATGTTCATCAAGAAAGAAGAAAATGGTACAGTACAAGTACGAAGTCTTTGCTTAAAATCAAATGAAGTGTAGATCACACTATCATCTAGTCATCACAGTGATACACTATAGCCAACAAAACAATTGAAAGGCAGGCCTCAGGCCCAGATTATTCCTTACCATACCGAATGAAACAGCAAACACAGCCTTCCCTATCGAAAGAGCCAACAACAATATGTATGTAAACTTGACAATAATGACAAGCCTCATGTAGATCCATGCTGGGTGACACAGACTTGCAAACAGATGGTGGGGCATTACAATTACCCTAGTTGTCAACACTAGGAGTCCAGCTATCAAAAAGTTTACCTCCCTTCAGACATTTTTTTTTTTTGCCAGGTAATTTCTCCTTGTTGAAGTTAGTATGGCCACGCAGCAGGACAGAGCCTTGAACACGTAGGAAGAGCTCAAATCCTTCCTGTAAGTGGTTTGACCCTAGACCTCCACATCCGACAGCAATATCATCCCACTACCCAATGTGACAGGGATACCACTTACCCCAGCCATCAACACTACCTTAATGAGACCTGACCTTTGAATAAATCTACTACTATGTAGGAAAGGCTTCTGATGATAGAAAGGGAACAATTTTGCAAAACCTGAGACATAAAATGATAGACAATTTTGTGTGTAAGGTAAACATTGGTAAAGAACTGATAATCAAAAAGATGACTTTTGCAAACTATTCATTCAATTTTTTTCATGTAAGACGTCTATACCCGTAGACTAATTCTAATTTGGAAGTTAAAAGAAATATAGAAAAAAACCCACAAAAAAATACCAACCAAACAAAACAAAACAACAATCCACCAGAATTGTAACAATGAACAAGGTGCACCTCAATGCTTGAGCTGAATGAAAGTTGGAAGAAGAGGTAGAGATGAACAGTTTTTAGAATTATCATAGACATCATTCTGACTGCAAAATAAATATTGCAGTACATTGAACACTCTGAAACAGGCAGTTTTGAAGACATTTTAGCATGAAGGCCAGTTGAGTGTGCACTCATACAAGGCACATTTCATCACTGAATGAGGTAGGCATTTTACAGAAGACAGAAGGGGAAAATAAATACTCAAAGATAACTAAATGTTAATCCAAAAGTCAAGTTACATAACTTTAAATTTTTCTTTTTTCTTGACAGTAAATTATATTGACTGAATTTAGATGTCAGTTGTTTAGAAGACAAGCAGTCCTGACATAAAGGAAAACAGAACATGAATGTAATTAGTCTGAGAGTAAAATAAAACAAGATTGAAGGACTTGGTGGCTCTGCTTTTGAAGATTTTTTAAACTTGAAAACAATTCTTAAGAGATGGGAGTAAATGTTCCCCCCAAAAATTCAGATGGTCAATTAAATATTTTAAAATCACAGATAATCTAATATTCTCATGTATGATATCATGAGAGCTATTTGATAATATTTCTTTTAACATTGAAACCAGGGGTTAATTATCTATATATCTCATTATCCAGCTCAGTTTTTAAAGGGCTTAATAGCTAACAGCCAGCAGAATTACAGTTGTGTTGAAGTTCGGCAGGAAGAACATCCACTTAGGACAAAAATATTATGGAGGAAGTTTTCAACACATGAAGTGAAAAGGGGAAATTTTCACCAATTGACAATTTTATGTCACTTGAGATGTGAACTCAATTGCAATAAATATGTTAAAAAGAGTCTGTTTAACAATTATGACAGGAAAGAGTCACGATAGCCAAATAATAGTATACAAAACAGTAACTCATTCTCAACATAACACTCCAGATGAGTTTTTTCAACTGATTAAAACATTTTTCAAATAAATAAAGTTCATGTCAAAATAT
Organism: Dirona albolineata; assembly: GCA_031763155.1. NCBI lineage: Eukaryota > Metazoa > Mollusca > Gastropoda > Nudibranchia > Dironidae > Dirona > Dirona albolineata. Next base: position 8,030 of record JARFNW010126385.1, on the reverse strand, counting down.
TAAATCTCATTTTTTACTTACACTACATGGTAGTATAAAGGACTAACGAATAGTGTCTTTATTCCAAACCATAAAACAGGAACACTATCATGACAATCTCAGCTCCTACAGTATTGTAAATTTTGAAACTTTAAGCCGTAAATAATTGTATAAAGTCCAATTTAGAACTGCAACTTTTGGAAGTAAACTTATACTATTGTGAATGAACGCACTGTTATAGAATAATAAAAATCAATGGGATATTTTTTATTTTTTTTCAAAACAAAAATAAAGTAAATAGAGATTTATAAAGTAAGAGAGTTTCACGAGTCAAATCAGTTTTCAAGAGTGAACCTGATATCTGGCAACAGTAATATAAAACTGTAGCCATCATGATCAATTACTGCTGGGCACAAAACAAAACATGGAAAGCTGAGGGATTTAGAAATTATCTTTTGAATAGAGAGGAGAAACAAACTATTGACTTGATTTGATTAGTTAAAGTTAAAGTTGGTGGTTATTTATTATTTTATTCTCAGGAAAAATAAAAAACATACACTACTTTGCTGAAAAAAACATGTCCTTATCAGCTGATATCTTTACAAATTTGAAAGTAAAAAAAAAAAATGACTGACTTGGAAATCTGGAAAAAGTCATATAAAATTTTTAATCTGAGAAGGGAATATTTATATATGTAATAAAATAAGAAAAAACCCCACTTTATTTTAAGATACAAAGAGGCTAGAACTTTCGAACACACTGATCGAATGACAATAAAGATAGTGGGAGGGTAATTTCAGCTCTTGAAATAGTGTCAAATTAAAATGAAAGATTCAGGATGGGATTGAATATGTTCTTGCTAGCTGAAGACTAAAAACTATGAGCAGTGAAAATCTACATGCATTTTATGGACATCATAAAAAAAGTCCATCACTTTCTCTTCCTTGCTTGAATTTCGATCTGGCAATGAAACTAATTCCTTCTCTACTTCTACATAAAGAAACATTGGTTAATTCATTTTTCAAAAAACTAAAAGGTGATGATGATAGACAGAAGGCCATTATCAAGGCACATCACAGAGATTGATGAAAGAAATATGACAGGAAATTAGTACGGAACTATAGACTGAACAACTCTACATCCTTCTTTTGTTCTAAAGACAGAAGACATTGAAAACAAGTTCATTATTTTACAATTCATTCAAATATTATGTTTCATATCTCCAAAATGATCAACTGTCTTACATCCCACATTGATCAGTTTTTAAGTCCGGATTTGTTTGTATGATCTTTGCTTTGGTCAGATAGTAGAGCATTTTGAAGCCAGTTTTATTATAGGATTATCACAAGTATCAATAATATTCTAATTCAAATTTCAGTATTAATATTCAGGTCTGTTCATTTCAGGGCAAAAATTACATCAGCAACAGAGTCAGTGTGAAACGTTTATTTTATGAAACTAAATAATGTTCACACTGTCACAGAAAATTCCAGTGTTGGCCTTGATTCACTCAACCAGTTCGATTTGTTCTCGGCAAGAATTAAAACTGATCACGAAATTCCCTACAATTACAATACAAGCCAGTAAATTTAACTCATGACAGTTCAAGATAATTTCATGTCAGACGACGAATCCTTAAGCATTGAGGTATGTCCACATGCCATACACTTACATACATGATACAACATACACAACGACCATATTTTATAAAGTATGTGTGCAAACAAGATGAGCGATCTTACACTATCCATTTCAGTGTTGTGTCAGTTTTTAAAACAGAAAAAAACAAAAAAACACATGATTTTTGGGTAAATATATAGTCTGAGCAATGAAACCCAAAATTAATATAATTAAAAAGATTGGGGTATTTTCAATTAATCAACAAAACCACTTCAAGTACAAGCAAACAGCAGTTTGACAACATATCATTATGAAGTCATCAGTTTTTGAAAGCTTGAAAGGGATATGATATAATAATAATAATAATAATAGACATATGGGATATCTACAATGGAACTATGCACTGATAATGGTGATATAGAAAATTTACCTCCCTAAAAGTTATTACTACCAATCAGGTAAGTGATATAACAGTAATAGTATTAGTATTATGGAGTTTTTGGATCACAGAGCTAATCACACCACAAAGACAACATATTATCGTTAACAATGCAACACTAATCATAACAAAGGTATTCACTTGAATGAAAAAAACCCCCAAGAAAACAAAAAAAGAAATGGCATCTTTTTATGTGAAGTAAAACAACGAGAGGAAAAGGGATATCTTTCTTTTTCGTTTCAACAAGAATAGAACATGTAGGTATGTAAAATCAACCACAACAGTTAAAAATTGATCATGAATAAAGGTTCATAATAATATTAGTCACAAGTCATGTCTCCTGTTCAAAGCAGTTGAAGCTCTTTCAAAAGCAGTCAGGAGTATTCACAAGCACTTAATGCAGGGTGAAAACTACCACCCAAACACCGGTATATATAATAATATATGTTTTAACACATATATATATAGTTATAGTGGGATGACAATGATGGTATATATATATATATGTGTATAAAAGACAGTATGACCATGTACATTGAATGAAGAAGGATGATGACAGCATGGGAAAACATACGGGTGACAAGATGAGCTAGTGCCATTTATCATCCTGTAAGGATTTGGTGAGGTTAAAGTATGGTAGTATTGACAACATAATTCATAGATAAGAAAAACAATCACCGTCAATTAAAAATAAAGTTCAAATGATATGTATCATTTGTGCACTGGTTTGAAGACTTCATGGGGTGCATTTAGACGTCAAACTCCATTCCATTCAATTAAATATTAGTTTCATACAATTTCAATAGCTGTTTTGTATCTCTATATTTTCTTCTTTCTAAACACTAACTGAAAAGTAAAATCTGCTTTGATTCCAGTTCTTCTAAACATTTTTTATTCTCTTTATTATAAATGCTAGAAATAGTTCAGTTAACACCAAATTCAAAACTATAATAAATGCATAAAAAATGAAAGGTGTAAAAATAATGGAAAACTATCATCGTAAAACAAATTCTCATTTTCATTTACGGCCACAGCCTTTTTCTTCTTCCTTTTGTTTGAAGTCCACCTCTGGTGTATTGTCGCAAACATAACATTGTTTTAGGAACGTTTGACATGAAAAATTCGCCAATAATAATTTTGTCTATATCAGCTTGACCATCGTTAAGCTGTCCTTAAATCCTTCTAATGGGTGTTGTTGTACTGCGTTAGGTGGTAGCTTATTCCACAATCGAATTGCAGACACAAAAAATGATTGTTGGTGTGCGTTGAGTTTGGAGTGTGGGATCTTATAGCGGGAGTCATGACCTCTTGTGGCAGTTGTGATCGGTCTAAGGGTTTTATTTGGAATATTGAGTAGTTGTTTTACTATTTTGAAGAGCATGGTGACTTTAGCCTTTTTCCTTCGTTCTTCTAGCGTGGACCATTCTAAACTTCCTATCATTTCTGACACACTGTTGGTGGTTCTACAATCGGCGAATGCAAAGCGCGCTACTTTCCTTTGGACCATCTCAAGTTTTGTTATATTTTTGGATGTTGTTGGGTCCCAGACTACACTTGCATATTGGATGGTAGGGCGGACTAAAGTTATGTAGCACCTGGCCTTTATTTCTCTGGGGCAAGAGCCACAATGCACTTTGTTTTTTTGGGGTTGATTATTCTGTTCTAAATATACCAATCGATGAAACATTACTGTTTTGATGAAAATTTGTGTGAAACAGCATACAAATAAGAATTTAAGATTGCTTTTATCTTTTTACCTTCTTCCAGACCAAATTTAATAGTTTATTATTTTCTGGGAAATGATTGGAGACACTCCTTAATAGGGACAGCCGCTTTATTGGGATTAATTTTTTCGATATAAAAAGCCCCCTTCTCACTGGAGTTCAGCACCTTAATGGGGACAAAAATAAGATATACTTGGTCAAAAGAAAATTAACAAAGGCAAATGAATCTGCGGAGTGCTAACTGCTGTTGTAAGAGTCAAACGTGGGACATGTAAGTGCAAGTAACAAAGGTGTGAACAATGGAGGATGCTCCCTAATGTCCACATTTTATTGTACCTTTACTTTTGTAATGATTGCATCATGTGTTTACTTGTTATGCAGTTGGAAATGGGTGTCGTGGTGCTAGCAGTTTTAGATCATAGTGTGAAATTAAAGTGTCATCATCTAACTTTATTTATGAGTGAAATGACAAGTTGTTTTAATTCAATAATACAATGTGTGGTAAAGAGTGAGTGAAACTTAAGCATGACTGTGCCTATCATCAAGTGAATTGAGAAGTCATGAAATTATAGATTTGCATTATTGCAGTCATTTGCCCATCTTTCTCCAAACTGAAAGAGTACCGAAAAAGTGGTTAAATATATTAAATCTTAATATTTGGTGTCTTAAAATTTAATGTCATTATTTAGAATTTGCTTTGCTACGAAATTGATGCTTGGGTTGTTGCAAGATATTATTTCTCTTAGCTCATAAATACTCTCATGACGTTACATAAGATTACTATTTCCCTGTCCAAAAATTAAAAGGAAGCTCAATTGCACACCAAAATCAAATACAGGAAATGCCAATGAGATGACAGTTTTCTTCCTTGCAAGAAATGGTATTATTTTAGAGCCTAAACCTATTTGTTTAAGCACTTCAAAATCATAAATAATAGGTCACATCAAAGGCACACAGAAAGCCCATTCCCATTCCCGGTATTTGCCAAAGAAAATTTAAAATGACAGTCTTCATCATAACTCACTAAGGAAGAAATTTATTGTTTGTGTGTTAAAAGAAAACCTCTGATCATCAACAATGAACCTATAACAACCAGGGTGAGAGAGAAGATTAGTATTGTAGTGAAACAAGAAAAGAGAAATGGGCTGACAATCAAAATGAATTGTTTTTATATATATGCGTCCTTAAAACATAATAATATAATGTTAATATTCTCTACCAAATGTTCTACTCTATGGTCTCATCCAAGTCCAATAACATTTCTTAAAAATAAAAATGAATCCCAAACACTGAACCTAGTTATCTTACTTGTAACTGAAAAAAAGTCACAAATTTTACGTATGATAATATTGTTATAAATTGTTATTTTTTCTTCTTCTAAAAAAAAAAAAAGAATTATGCTATTACTAGAAAAAAACAAAAATTTATATACGAGTAAGAGTAACAATGTTATTCTTTATTTCTCAGATCATTATAACATTCATCAAAATTTTGTTAACTTTGATTTACTGAGGTTTCATTTTCTTTTTAATAGCTTGATGGGATGGCATTCTGACGCCCCTTACAAAGGCGCTTCATAATATAAGAAAGAATCATGATGAAGAATATTAATCTTAAATCCTAATCCAATCAGCATGAATAAAATTCTGAGTGAAGGGATACAAAACAGCCAAAGAAAAAAAATTATAAATCATATACACCGTAAAATATGTTCACACATCATTCATTCGGGTCACAAAATTAATGGGAGAAAATCAACAGTATTTACAAATGCAACCCTTCAGGCAGTGAGCCTTGAAGACAGAATCTATGAAATAAAACATCACATTGCCCAACTGATTTTATGATTCATCGGCGTCTTGTAACAATAAGAAACGAAAAAAAACCAAAGAAAAAAAACCAACACAATGATGATCAACACTATAATAAATTGTATATATATATATATATATATATATATATATATATATATATCACTTTCAAGAGCACAAAAACATTGGTAACTTATTCATAATCTTGTATTACAACCATAGTGAATTAAGCATGTAATGAAGAATCAAGGTTTGAAGATCGCATCCAAAATTCCAAATACAGAAGGCGTAAATCCACTTCAATTAACTTCACCCGTATCACCATCTACAATCCACATTTTACACGACGCATCCTAGGGCAGAGGGAAAAAGAACTATCAGAATTTTGATCACTAGTGATCAGGCAATGGTCAGTGGACCACATTTTGTCCCGCCGATGTAGGCGGGGCAGAGTCAAAATTAAAGTCTAAGTTGCCCTCCATCAATAACTCCTGTTTGATCACCGAGTCCATATCATAGTCCAAACCTGATATGAGATCTACATCAATGTCAGATGGCATTCCTGCACTTTGGGCCACATTGATGTTATTCATATTACTCATGCCCATATTATTACCAGATTGTATTATTTGCTGGCCAGCAAAGTTATCATTGAGTGATCTTATCTGTTGACCTGTGGTCATCAAATGAAGCAGACCTCCATTGGGCATACCCATACCCATCATACCATTATTCATAGCGTTGGGGTTAGACCCCAAGGGAGACACAACAGCAATGGGAGAATAATTAGGTGACGATGTATTGGTAGTGGTTGGTGATCTGAATGAAATGGGGCCTCTCGTTAAAGCTTCTCTCAAGATAGAAGCTTGAGTTGCTTGCTGTTGAAGTGCCTGTTGCTGCTGTTGTGTGGGTTGTTGGGGTTGTAAAGATGGGAGAGACTGCTGGGATAGAAGTGGCGTCTGTTGAGGAGAGAGCTGGCAGTTCAGTGGAGACATAGACTGTTGATGCCCGTTGACAAGACCAGGCTGTGGACTGAGGTGTGTGAAGGAGGCTGAGCTGGGGCTTCCTTGTTGAGATCGGTCTGGGGAACTGAGTTGTTGTTGCTGGGTGTTAACACTGAGGGTGTTGGTTGGGTTGATAGGTGATAAGCCTGATTGCTCATTTACTTCTTGTTTGACAATAACGGAGTCATTGTACTCCGGCATTGGCTCATACATGTCTGGAGATGGCTGAAAGCCACCAGCGTTGTTCACCGGGCTGGATCCTAGCTGGAGACGAAGGCCATTGTAGTTCTGTTGGAAATCCAGGTTTCCAACTTGGGGCTGCTGCTGTGATTTAGGGTATGGAGGAGGAGCTGGAAGATGAGAGTACTGATTATCCATGCTTTTGGAAGTTCTGTCTGCCATATAGCTTTGGTTGCCGTAGTCTGGTGTCCCAGAAATATATGGGTCTCTAATGTTACTCATGATATTCATGCCTTCTGGGGACGATAATTTCATCCCATCTCCCAGAGAATCCACAAGGTCTGAATAACAATCTCCAGAATAAAGAGTGGGGGACTGGTTCATATCCGTGTTCCAGAGACTGGGAGACATAGGAGGAACCTGATTGTCGTGAAGATCTGGTTCTGCAACAGCATGAATGGGAGACAAGCGGCCACAACTACTGGCATTTGAGCTGGCTCGAGGACGAAAATCACTAAATGCATCTAAATAATCTTCACTTACACTGGGAGACAGAGTGCCACCATTCTCTAATGAGGCACGCAGTGCCTCCACTTTCTTCCGCACTCTTCCACGCTTCTTTTCATAGCTCTTCGTTTCCATGCTGCCAGCCCTTCGACGAGGTGTTTTCCCTGGTTTAGCGTCAGGGTTGATGACCCACCAGGAACTTTTCCCCGTCCCTTCATTTTGAATGCGCATGAAACGATTGTGTAGTGACAGGTTATGCCGGATTGAATTCTGTCAAAAGAAACAAAAAATCAATTACATCTTTAATACTTATAATATAATAGTAGAAAAACATTGGATTTAGTTTAAGAGTGAATGAAAAAAAAAATGAACAAAAAGAAAAGAAAAACATTTGATATTGTTTGAAAAACATCTGAACAGACATATCACATTCCACATCAAACAACTTGAAAACAAAATCTTATTGTCCTTCAAACAAACCTGATTGCAATAATATTATATTTAAGATCAAGCTCAAATTTTATCACCTATCATCTTCTCAATCTTGAGGTGGTGTCAATTCAAATTGCAATATCTTTTTCATGGTTGGTACAGTTAAATAATTGTTAAATGCACTGTAACAAAAAGATTCAATTAAGGAAAAAAGTACCTGGTGAATGTAATATTTTCAATATTGATTTTGAGTCATATTAATATATAATGAGAGAGTGTGAACTACCAATTAATGTTAAGTTATGCCACCCTCCCCCCCCCCCTCCCTCTCTCG